>VWZX01004393.1:1201-123012 GCA_013399015.1 Galbula dea | reverse complement strand
CGGCCGAGGCGTGAGGTGGTGGTGGTGGGGGCGCGAGGTGCTCGATGTTCTCCGCTTCCCCGCGCTCCCGGGATTGGGGTGGGGGCGGGCACGGGGGGGAACGGTACACACGGCGTCGCGGCCGCCGCTGTTTTGTGAATAGGAGGGTGGCCGCCGCCGCCGTCACATGACGCCGCATTCATAAACGCGGTCACCGGCGGCCTCGCCATTCAGCGGTACTCCCCCCACACACCGGGGTCTGCGGCTGACTGCTGCACTAACCCCCTCCTCGCGAACGTTCCCCTAAGCTCTCGGCAAAGAAACCGCCGAGAGGCCGCAACGAGGCTTTCAGAATGCCTGAAGGTGATCTTTTTCCCGTTGTAGAGATTTTTCTTCCCCAAAATAAAACCTAAAAAGCAGAATGATAGGCAAGGCTTTTACAAGCCACGCTGGCCCAAACATTGCTCCTGGCGATCTGTTTCTGGGCTTTGACAGTCAAGAGAAGTGAGTCACTCTGTGCAGGACTGGTTTAGTGCCAAGCACCATAGGATGCACCCACCGTGCTTTAAAATGACTTCTCTCGGGGCTTGTAAAACGGCGTCAAAATTGTGCAACTTTTCGGCTCGGTTTTGGAGCCTGCAAAGATGATCCTTGGCAGCATTTGCAGTGCTTAACACCTTCCGAATGTCAAACTGATTTTAAGGCGATTTCCTGGAGAAATGTGAGTGGTGAAGGAAATGGCTCCTGCCTGCAATGCCTGGGCTAAAAGGAATTGTTATTTTGGCACTGTTTAATGAAGAGACTATAAATACATGTTTATATGTAGCTTCTGAAATTGCGGTTATTTTGAAGTTGGTATGGTTCTTCCTAAAAAGAAAAAAAAAGCAAACAACAAAACACAACAAAAAAGTTGAACTTCTCTTTTAAGGATTGCCATGACCTAGCAGACTGGAAAAATGTGGCCAAGTTGTTTCCAATGAAAACGGTTCCTGGTTTGGGTTTTTGGTTTCATTTCTCAAATTGGACAAGAGATGGGTCCTTGTCTCTGGGTTTGAGATCGCAGGGGCAAACCTAACCTGACAAAAACGGGTGCTTGCCAACCTTCATCTTCCCAGGAGTATGTTGCTCCAAATGTGTTCTCCTGCGGGGCTGAGTGTGGAGGTGAGCGTTGGTGTACAACAGCGAGTGCGTGCCTCTGATGACTGGGTTTTTTGTTTTTTTTTTCTCCTTAATTGTAAGCTGCACTTTGTTTTGGAGTATGTTCTTGCTCCACATGCCACTGCGCTGCAGTGCTGAGGGAGGCTTCAGCTAGTGGGATTTGTGTGTGTCCTGCTTGTGTTGGGGAGGGAGGCTGTTGGGTCACACTGGCTCTCCTGAGATCACCAGTCAACCCAGAAACGTTGTCTTTTTGTTCCCAGGGGTTGGGGAGTGCTGGTGGCTGCTGCCAGCTGGTACTCAATATGTTTCTCAGGCCAGCATTAGCAATTTTCTTGGCAAAAGGATGCGTTGGCGTTATGGGTAAATCATGTGCTGTGCTCCTTACCATGGTGCACATCCCGAGCCACTGTTGTGGTGGTTGCATTTGGTCTTGTCATGGTATGATCCAGGCCTTTGCCTTGCAGGGCATGGTGAAGGTGTTTTAGGTAAGCCATGGTTTCCTCCGTAAGCTCTTCGCTTCCAGCCTTGCATTGATTGATAGCATTGCTGAAGCTGGTGACTCATGGGTCGTTTTTCATTTCAGTGGTGGGTNAATATATGGTGTTAAAAAAAATAAGGACAGGATCTCCTGATAAGTTTGCTCCAGCTGTCAGAACAATGGTGCTATAGCATGCTATTTGCCCTAGATATCTGGCTTTAATTTGCATAGCTATTCTCATTTCACTGAGTGCACTGTGAGCAAATGTTAACAGCCAGACTACAAAAAAAATGGACCACAGTCAGGATGCAGTTTAAAATAACCCTCCTCAAGTGAATTGTGATGGTTTTTCTCTCTGATTATGACTTTTTTTTTTACTTTTAATTCCTTGAGAACAACTCAATAAGATTTTGAGTTTCAAAACCATTTGTAAAACAGAGGAGGGGAAAAATAGGGCTTAGGACGCTGGAAACGCATTGGTCCCTTCATGACTGCACCATTTCAGATCAATACTTAGAGGTCAATTTGTCATTACCTCTTTCTGCATCTCAGCCTTTATTTCTGCTTTTCTCCTTCCCTCCCACTGCCCTTCTCCTTTGCATGTTGCAGAGCAGGGGGAAAACGGAGACACTTGGTAATAAATTGGAGGCAGAAAGCTGCGCTGAGCGCAAGTGGTGGGAAAGTTTTGGGCAGCGCTGCTTGCACCCAGGAGAGAGGCAATGGTGACCCTTGCCAAAGCCATCAGCTCCCGGGTGGGCTGCTGGCATCTTTCCACTTTTAAGTAGGAGGATGGAGCTGAAGCCTTAAAGCGATTTGGTTACGCCCGGAGGCTGCCGCCTTCTCGTTCCAATGCACAGTTCCAAGAAAGTCACAGGAAGTAATTAAATGGAAAAGGTCAGAGAACGAGGAAGTGTTGGTCCACAGCCTTTCGCTGTCGAGCTTGGGAAGTGGAGCCAGGCAGTGGCTGTGTCCCTGAGGTGTCCCTGCTGCTCAGCGAACGTGGCTTGATATATTCCTCCGAGCTTCCAGTGCATGTGCCAAGCAAGCGTTTGCAAGTGGGACCAGTCCCCCCACTGGTTTTTAACAAGCTGAGTTAAGTGGGATGTGTCTCAAGTGGTGGTGTCTGGGACAGCAAAATGCAGGGTAAGATTGTACCGATGCTTCAAGGTGATACATTTTTCCCAGTCCAGGGAAAGAAAATTAAACTTAACTCACTCTTTTTTGTCCTTTTGCTGGTCCCAAAATCCTGCTTCCCTCCGTTGCTGAGCAAGGACTGGCAATGCTTCTTCTGCAGACCAAGTCTGTCGATACTGCAGTTTGCCTTTTGCACTGGAAAAAAAAAAATTTTTCATTTTCATTACACTTTTGCCAAGTACCTATGAGTTTTCTGTAGGTGTCAGAAGTGGCTCATGCAGCTACATTTTTTTGCTGCAGGCTTAAGCCAGGGAGCAAGGCATGGGACGCACTGTGTGTCATGACATTATTGCTTGCAAATAGGACAGGAAACGAAGGATTGCCAAAATATAACTGTTTATTTCTTGGACTGAAAACGTGACTGTTTAAAATAAGTAGCTGCTTTGTTTGGTTACTGGGAGAAGTTGCTGTTTATAAGGGAATAATAGCTCTGTTGGATGGAGAAGGGGAGAAAAGAAAGGATTTACCCTTTCCACTTCTGTCTTGGAAATGCCTTTGGGAAGGAGCTGTAGATAGAAGGCTCATGGAGATGATAGGATGTTGGCCAGACAACTGGAAGGGAGACCTGTGGGAGAAGGGTTGCCACAAGCAGGTGAGGTCTGGACTTGAATTTCTCAGCATGTTGGTCCACACTATGGCCACGGGCAACTGTTGAATAACCCCAATCCTATATTGAAGAGGAGAAACCTAAACAACTCGCCTCTGGGGTGGAAAGGGAGGATTTTTGGCAAGGTTCCCCTCAGCAGGAAGTGTGGTGGGAGGGAGGCGGTGGGATGGTGCTCAAGGGTGGCACAGATGCCGTGCCAGCAATGGGATCATCTTCAACCTGGTTTTGCAGCCTGTCTTTTATCTTGCCGGGCGCACCCTCGAGCATGGGTTAAAAGGTAGCCTTTATCTGCCCCTTTCCATAAATCCCGAGGCTGCAAACAAAAGTACATTGTGTGGTGAGGCTCGCTTTTAACGTGGGCTGGGTTCACTGGATTTAAACCATGAAACTGTTTCCTGTTGGCCACCAAACTGCAGGGAAATGATGGTAGTTGTCCTTGTTTTGGACCAGGATGGAAAATAGGAGCTGAAGACCCACAGACAACTTAACTACTGGTTTCAATCCCTCCTTTTGCTTTCTTACACATTCTGGCATGCTTGAAGAATGGTAAATTCCATTTCCTTCCCTCCAGCAGGATAAGAATAAATGATCCTTCAGGGGTATTCATAGACCCATATAGTGTCCTGAATTTAGGGGGACCCACAAGGATCATTTGAGTCCAACTCCTCTTTATGCACAGGACAACCCCAAAAGTTGCACCATGTGTCTTAAGGGCATTGTCCAGATGCTTGAATTCTGTCAGCCTTAGCACCATGACTGCTTCCCTGGAGAGCCTGTTCCAGTGCTCTGCCACCCTCTGAGTAAAGAACCTTTTGAACCTGGGAGGAAACTTGGAAAGTTTGAGTACTGAAAGGGTGCAGGCAGTTGGCCACATCCTGACATAAGCAGGGTTGCACGTTGATCCAGCGTGTCGAATGGCAGCACCCTGGTTCTGCAGATATTGAGATCTTAACACCTCTTGCTTTCTGCACTGTTAGGATCAGCTTTGGCCATAGGGACCGCTCCTTTGGACAAATAGGTTGAAAAATGTGTTTTGTTTCTTTGGTTCCTCCTTTTTTAACAGTAAACGTTTGCACAAGAGAGATGCAGGAGTGGAGAGGATGCAGATCAGTAAAACTAAAAACATTTTTGATATGTGCTCTGTTTGCTGAGTGATGCATTTGGATTTTTGGAGGGCTCACACTTCTGAAACAGTGCAGAAATTTAAAAAGGAATACAATAAAAGAGGTCAATTGACTAAAAAAGGCACAAATAGACTGCAAAGTTGATTGACAGCCGATTTAAGCTGCAACAGTCCCCATCTTTGTTGACCACGAAAACCAAGTGAGAAGCTGTTGTCACACAAATGCCAGTTTTAATAAGAGACATCATCTCCAAGCTCTCCAGCCAGCAGAGCGGTGCAGCATCTCCCAGCACCTTGCTTGCACTGACCCATTCTTCCCACTTTGGCTGTGGCTAAACTCAGCTGTTGGTTTCAAATTTTTCCTGTTTTGTTTCTTTTCTTACCTGTTGGTTTTCTGCCAAGATTTTGTCAGTTTTCTTCGTTTTTCCCTACTCATGTCCACCCCCTTTCATTGTCAAATTTCCTTTAATCATTTATTTTTCTGGTGCTTGCTCAGTACTGAAAACCTGACCCTCTGAAGCTGCACAGAGATGCATCTGGGCTGTGCCAGCTGCTTTCTTGATGCCTTCCTGTTCTGCCTAACCATCACCTTTGAGTTTACATCAGCTTTTTGGAGCAAAGGTTGGGTTTGCCCATGTAGTTTCTCCTGCTTTTGTTTCCTCACTTAGCAAGTGTCTGGCTGCTGGTCCCCTATGCTCCGTGAGGCAAGGGTGCTGGGTTGCAGAAACGGTTGGTACCTGCAAATGCAGTGATGCTCCTCACCTCCTTTCCTACTCCAGCTTGAGGGCAAATAAGTGTTGGGTAGGCAGAGGAAGATCATCTTATTCAAGTCCAGGAGGACGTCTTTGCTCTGTCTCAATGCTGTCCCTCCTCTAGCAAGTCGCTGGTGGTTTCTCCCTCCCCTGCCCTTTACCCATTGCACCCAGGGAAGCAGGCTTGCCCTGGCACCTACTGGCCAGCTCTTGGAGACGTGGTTTTGTCTCCAGCTGAGGTTGGGAACCATCAAGGAGCTGTTCCCTCTTTCTGCTGAGTTTCTGCACTTTCCTGCCCCTTTTTTCTGTTTCGCTTCTTGTTTTGTGCTCTTTCGTTTCTGTTCTCTTGCACTCGTGGGTTTGGGTTTTTCTTTTTTTCCTTTTTTTATTCCTCTTGCTTATTTTATTTCTATTTCTTCACCTGTTGCTCATGTCTGGCAGCAGGACTTCTGCCATTGCCACAGCTACTGGAGCAGACTGCTGGCAATATTTTTCTCCCTAGCCTTAGGGAAGGTGGTCTCCCGTAACATGTACATTGGAGCAAAACATTGCTTCATGCAAGTGTAGCTGCTTCACCTTAAGAGTAAGCTGTGTTCTACCAGAAGCAGCATTAGAAAGTGTGCTCCCAAGGCTGTTAAAAACATTTCTGCCAACGGTTGGCAGGTTCTACCTGTTGCAGTAAGTCCAAGTGAGATTTAACCCAAATTAATATTTTTGTCTCCAATCTGCTTATTATTAGACTATTTGAATAACTTTCTTCTTTGACTTTCTTTGCTTGCAGTTCACACTTCAAAGACTATGTTTTGAGGAGTTCATTTATTTAATTGTTTCCCTCCCCTTTGTTCTCAACTCCTATATGCTGTAATCAGAGGAGAGATTTTGAGTCTATCAGCTGAGCCCAGTAGCTGATCACTATTCCAGCTCGGATGGAAACTTAGAGACAGGCATGGGAAGGAAGAGTTAGAGAGCTCTCTGACTTGGTACCTCACTAGCAGGAAAAGTGCATGTCTCATGTTGAGAGCAACCACTTTTCCCCCTGCTTTTTTTCATAGGAAAGTTGAAGTGGTTGCTGTTACGTCTCTGCCATTGCTTTTTGAGACCCACACTGGTGGCACTGGGAGACCTGTTGTAAAATCTCATAGTGTCTTTTGATCTATCGTATGGGAAACATGTCTCTCTGCTTGTGAGGACCTGTGCTGCCATGCAAGGACAGGAGCATGTTCTGCACATGCACTGAAGTCCAGAGGAGGTCTTTAAATGCTTAGATTTTAAGGGGATTGGGCTTTTTTTGGTTTTGTTTTTAATTGCATTATACATGTGTCTTGTTTGGATAGTCCCACTACTTCTGGTGTTTTTGCTAGTTAAAAGTGGATCTGAGGACTAGGCAGCTTTCCTCCCTGTCCTGTACATTAAAATATTTAGAGCATTTCTTGCCTGTTCTGTGAGTAGTGAGGAGCAAGATCAGTTCACTTTGCAATAGTTGAAATGCACTGAAGGTGTTTGCACAGCAGTCACCATTTCAAAATACTGTGGGAAATCACAAAGCTTCTTCCCTAAATGCTGGAGCGTGTGGTAGCACCATGATGTCACCTGCCAGCTCTTTCCTCGTCCTCCCCTTGCTTGCAGAAAGACAGCGTTTCTTAAATAATGTGCATTTATGGGAATTGGGTCTGTGCTTAGGATTAGTTGATGCCACTAGCAGCACTGAGTAACTGAGCAAAAGCACATCTGCGTCATACTTTTTTTTTCTTTTTCACTTCGAGTCTCTAGACCTAAGTTTACAGTTTTTGCTTACTAATTCACATATTAAGTGGTGGAAAGCATTTTTTGTGAGGGAACGTGAGGTCCTAGAAGCCTCTTCTGTATCTGTTTCGGGGGGGTGTATGTGTGGGGCGGGGTGTGGTGTGTGTGTTTGGTGTCCTCTCTTTAAATGTGGGCAACACTCAGTTTTTTGCAGCTGAAATGACGACTCACCCATGGCACCTTAAGCAGGTCCCTGCAGTCAGGGCCCAAAAAGATGCCTGTCACAATTACCCCCCTCAGTCACGTGCCAGACACTCGGCTCCCTTCCGCTCACTGCATTGCTTTTGCCTACATGTCCAAACATTGCCACCTGTGTTTTGAAGCGTGTGGAAGTCAAGCTGCCTGTTCACCTGGTTTTACGAGTGGAAAGGTATGCCTTCAAGCTGATAGAAGGTTGCCAATGCTTCAGGTTGCAGCAGAGAGGGAAGCATGCGCTTTGCTTTGAGTTAAGATGAAATGAGACAAGAGGATCGTGGAGAGCTGGGTTTGTGCAGCCTGGGCAGTGTGTCGTGCGTGTCCTTCCTCTCCTGCAGCCCGCCACCCTGCCCCTGGGCTGAGGTGCCAGGAGGGTACCACTGGGGTGGTCATTCCTGGGGTCTTTATAAGATATTTAAGAGCTCAAAAGAGAAAAAAGTTCCCAGGTGTTAATGCTGGAGAGCTGCTTGTTTGTTTTCCAGAAATCAAAGGGATGCTGTAAAGAGCTGCTGGAAGGCATCAGCAGAGCTAGCTAGTAAACTTGGCTGCTGCGGCAGGGCTGCTTGGTCTGGGATTGCAGGTTATTTACAAACAGTCTGGTTCTTAAAAATTACAGAGATCAGAAAGTATCACCCAGGCTAATTCAAAGCACACTCGGGTTTTTTTCAGCTGTTCAGCTTAGTTTTTGTTCAATAGCATAATTCCTGTAACACTTGGACAGTTGTACTTTAATGAAATTTAAAGATGAAGTTAATAACCCAAACAGCATTATCTGTTACATAGATAAGGATAACTTGGAAATTTTCCGGGGGGGAGGGGGTGGGTGGTGGTGGGGCAGGAACAAACCAACAAACCCATCAAGAACAACTGTAATTTTCCTCTATCTTTTTCCAGCTTAGTGAATTGGAGCTCAGTCCTGCTGAACTCTAGGATTTCTTCTGAAGCATCTACAGCCTCTGTACTCCTAATGCTCTGGGTATAAATATTTTGGCCATGCAGGCTAGTATGGAGAGGAGCTGGAGGCGTACAGAGAGCATGGTCTCACAAATGCAGTCAGGAAGTTCTAGAAATACCCTTTATAAACACTGCATCATACAGGAAGAACCTTAAAGCCCAAATAAACCATTTCCCTCTATGCCTATGTATATATAAACTCCACCGGTTTGGGAGATCTTATCAGGTCAGTGATGTGCCTTTTTACAGTATTTCCTAAAACAAGTTACATGATAAAAGTCAACTTTTTGTATTTATTTTTTTTTTAAGCTATTCATCAGGTCTGTCTGTGCTTTTGTTAGTTATTAAAAAGTCTGTGTATTCCTTGCCCTTACCTAGAAGTCATAAAGCTCAGGTCAATTGATCTGGATAAGTGATCATTTTTGGTTAAAAACCTTCCAAGTGCAGAGTTGTGTGGCTTGGTGAAGATGGGCAGAGGCAGAAGGAGGAGGAGTGATTTCATCTGCTTCAGTCAAGGTGTGCATGTGTAGAAATGATTAGCAGACACCAGATGCAGGGGAGGCAGAAGTAGACGTATTTTGATGCCTTGGATTGAACTCCAGAAGAGTTTGTTGGTCCTGGGATTGCCATGGCTGTCTTGTGTGGTGCTGGGTTGGATGATGTAACAATAGGTGCGCTTGCAGTACAGTGATGCTTCTATCCAACTTCTCTGCTGTGGTGGCACATTAAAAATCATTGTGCTCCTCTCTCAGTTTTATTAGTAGGTTGAAGATGTGCTTGTGTACCCAGAGGCCAAGATCTAGCTGGAGTCTCCCCATTTCAGCAGCACTGGGTGTAGTTGGTGGTCTGTAGCTAGCAGTGTTCCTTAGGGGTCAGTACTGGGTCTGGTCTTGTTCAATATCACCATCAGTGACCTGGATGAAGGGATTGAGCATACCCTCAACAAGGTGTTGAAGATCCAAAACTGGGAGGAGTGGCTGACATCCTGTCAGGCTGGGCTGCCATTCAGCAAGATCTGGATGGGCTGAGAGCTGGGCAGACAGGAACCTCACAGAGATCAACAAGGGCAAGTGTAGGGTCCTCCACCTGGGGAGAAGTAACCCCAGGGACCAGGACAGATTAGGGGTTGACCTGCAGAAGAGCAACTCCCAAGAGAAGGACCTGAGAGTGCTGGTGGGCAACAAGCTAACCAGGAGCCATCGGTGTGCCCTTGTGGCCAAGGAGGCCAGTGATCACAAGAGTGTGACCAGCAGGTCAAGGGAAGTTCTCCTCCACCTTTTCTCTGCCCTGGTGAGGCCACCCCAAACGGCTATACACAAGAAAAAAGGACTGTTCCCTAAAGTTAACAGCCACATTGTGATCAGAAATTGTGATCCTAAAGATCTGTAAATTGAAACACAAGAAGTCCCCGTTTGAGGTGTCTTTATCTTGTACGCAAGGGTTTGGCTACTGAGTGCCAAAAGTCTGTGGTGCTTAGTGCCTCTGTGTCTGTGTACCTCTAAATTTTCTTGTTCAGCAAAGCTCTAGATGAACTGTAACCTAGACTAACATGTTGATAAAATTCACCATTCTGTACAGAAGTCACTAAAAAGCATTTCAAGCAGATTTGTTGCTATGGGGGGTGTTTGGGTGGGTGGGGTTTTTTCCTCCTTGCCTTTATCTCTAAGGAAGTGTGGGCTACCTTTATCAGAGTATTGGTGGAATAACTTCCCCAACATTTCTAAGGTCAAATGAAAAAAAAAAAATAAAAAATGCTGCTCCTTATGGGAAGGAAGGGACGGGGAAAGGAGGGTGTTTGTGTACACTTTCCCATTCATGTTTTAAAAGGAAAATATATAAACTTCTGGAGTCAGTGCCTTGTAACTCATGCCATGATAGGGGTTGAGAGTCAGAAGCTTAATTTGCTTTCTTAGCTCTGGCTTAAAGAAACAAAACCAAAGGGAAATAGCAGTGAGCAGGAGAGCACTTGCTGCATTGGTTTTGCCTCTTGGACAAAATGCACTCCACGGCCTGCAGTGATTTAAGCAATAAAATCA
Organism: Galbula dea; assembly: GCA_013399015.1. Taxonomy (NCBI): domain Eukaryota; kingdom Metazoa; phylum Chordata; class Aves; order Piciformes; family Galbulidae; genus Galbula; species Galbula dea. Next base: position 112,733 of record VWZX01004393.1, on the reverse strand, counting down.
CTAGGTGCTTTTGCAAATCAGTTCTTTTTGGATTACAAATTTATTTAGGGTTTCTGTGTTGATTTGGGATAAGATGATACGGAGGAAAACATGTCATTAGTTCCAGCACTTAACTTTTGAGATTTCAGTAAAAAAACATGCCTTTTCTGCAGACACTGTATCAAGAAAAAACAGTTAAGTATTAGTAGGCTATTTTCCTCTTTACTTCCTCTCTGCTGCAGGAATAGGAGAAATAATTTTTCACAAGAGAAAGTTGTGGCTCTACACAAGTCTGGTACCCTTCTGAAAATCCTTGAATGGACTTGAGTATTAAGAGGGAAAGAGTTGCTCTGATTTTTGTACTTGGGGTACAAATGGTAGAGGTGATACTAGAAATGAGCATCCCCAGTTGGACTTTCTCTAGATGATCATTCAATGGTGAGACCTGGCTAGTTTCTCATGGTATAGGTGTTTAAAGCAGCCAGATGTCACACTTGTCCAAAAGAAAAGCAAACCCCCGCCTTGTAAACAAGGGTGGAAAACCCCAACTGCGTTGTGAGGGGCTTCTGAATCTGTTGTCTGACCAGTTATCTCTGAATAGTTGGACACTATATAAAATATGCTATTTGTTGCAATTAATGCTCTAAAGGATTTTCTGAATGAACTTCCAGGAGCCTAGCTGAAAGCTGCTGCTGGTGGTTGCAAGGAACATGCCTGTACTTGGAAGAGGCTGTGTCTTCAGATGGTTAATGTTACATGACCTTTAGCTATTCACTGAGCATTGGAGAGAGATCCTCCACATCCTCTCTCATCTTCTTATGAAAGTGACAGTCCAAATGTTAGGATGCATTAAAAAATCCTTGGTAAATAGCTACCAACGTTGCTTTTGATTATGGTTAATACTGGATTCTTTTGGCAGTGTATCTAGAAGGAAGCATCCCTATGTGTAATGGGGGCAGTGGAGAAAGAAGGGAAGGATGGTATGGCAGAGAAACTTGTTAATTTAATTGGTGATGGGTCAGCAGAAAAAAATACTAATTTTTTTTTTTACTGATTCATTCCAGTTTGTGGTTTTATGAACTGCTGTGACATGAACCTGACCCAGTTGGGTTGCCTCTTGCTACAAGGGGCACAGGAAGGTGCTGATTGTATTTTTGTTTGACCAGTAGAAGAGAATCTTCTTCATGTTGGCAGACAGTGACTTCTGGTGCCAAATGGTGTGCATCTTCCTCAACTTGTCATTCAGAGGCACATTTCTCATCAGGTACAGAGCACCTGGCTTTTTATTTTGCCCATTAAGCCTAGAATCGTGTCTTACTGTCTGGGTTCTGGCAGAGTGCAGGAGCCCAGCAGCATGGCAGGGTAGCAGGGAATGTGCTTTTGGCTTCAACCACAACTGCTAGTTCAAGCCTGCGTGCTGTAGGTTCATCCTCGTTGCCTTGCTCGCTCAATGTCACCTGTATGCATGATGCCAGTGTAGCTTTAGCTGGCTCCAGAGGTACAACAGCAGCACTTGTATGCATTTGCTTGGCAGTACTGAGCTGCTGTGATGTTTGCAGAGAAAAACCCAATTCCTCTTTCTCCCACGAAGCTGAGGGGAGCTCAAGGTCACGCCAAGCCCCTGTTTGCAAAATAGCCTGAGCCAGAGATGGAGTTCTTTAACTGAAAGAGCTTCCCAGCAACTAATATTGAACCACTCTTTTAAGCTGTGGAACAAGTAAGTGGTCAGTCCCTTTCCTCTGCTTATGGATGTCACTTTTGCAGTGCGAAACTTCTGCTGCTCCCTGAGCTTCTGAGTAAAACCAGCTCTTCGGGACAGAAAAGGGGAACTCCTGGAGAGCACTCCCCAGCATCGAAAGGCACAGTATAAAAGCACATTTGTACATTTTGTTACGCGAAGGAATTCGTGGCCTTACCCTGCCTTAGGTAAATAGCCAGGGAGAGGCGTCTGAAGGGTGATGGATGGCCGTGCTTGGTGAGGAAAGGCTCGTGGCATGGAAGGCCACAGTGCAAAGCAAATGATAAAAGGAACGTGCTGCGTTTTACAGCAGTGCTGTTGCATTAGGAGAAAACTGTGCTCAGGGTCTTGTAACAAGTACCAAAAATGTAGAAAGGATTTCTTCAATCCATAGGTAATTTGTCTTGTTCTGTCATGCTTTTCAAGAGACTTGAAAGTGGTAAGTCTCCATCAGTGAAAGAAGTAACCTAATGAAGTGTTTTGCTGATTTGATGTTTAGCTTCAAAATCTGGACAGGAAAAAATCCTCCAGAGATTTAAAATCCTCTTGTAGAGGATGCGTAAGACAAGGTCCAGGAAGGTCCTACTCAGAGATTGCCTGAGCTGCCCTTGCAGCTCCCTAGGTTAGTGAGATGGCAGAAAACCAAGCAGGGTTTTCCTTGGATGGCTTCATTAGGAATGTGCCTGGTTGGGCACCTGGTTCAGGCATCTGTTGCTGTATAATTCATAAAGGGGCTTTAGAAAATTCTGTTACAACAAAGGTAAAGTTTTAAAATCCCAGAGAAAACCTAAGATGGGAAATAGGGGAAAACGTGGCTGGTGGAAGGTGCTGTGTTGCAAGGAATGTGAATGTTGCTACGCAAGACTTTCTTTACTTAATTGAAGAAGAGAAGTTGAAAGGGTTGTGCATTTTCACAGCTTGTGCATGTTCTTCCTACTTTATATTTAACTTCTGAAAACTGTAGACCATAAATATGGGGAAGGAAATACCTAAAAGACTAGAATGCAGGCTCTGTATATTAATTTTATTTTGGAACATCTCAAATACAGGAACTTTATTGCAGGAATGTGGCTTTGTTATGCATGATCTAATTAAAATGCTAAAATATACTAAACCTTTTTTGTGCTTAAGGAGGGTGCGTTCTTTTGTATCCCTCTACAGGATAACCTTAATTTTGCCAAGACTGCCTTGTTGTAAAGGTCAGAAGAGGGGTACTGTCTTCCCTCTGATCAAATGTGTGTGGGCAGACATGGAAAGAGTCTCTCAGAGAGATTGGTCTTCATGTTTTTTTTGTACAAAAACACACGGTGACCTGGCAAGGGGGTATGTAAGCTTGCAAGAAACCTGTTTATATAAGAAGGTATTTCCTATGTGTTCGGTGACCAGGAGGTAGCTTGAAGAGAGTCTCCTGCCTGAGTGCAAGCAGCAGCCTTTGTGAGGCCACACCTTTGGTCACGATGGCTCAAGGATGAGGTTTACAATGGGCTTCCTCAACATGTCAGTGCAGACATGGTGGCTTCACAGGCTTTGGTGGCTTTATGGCTTTGTGCAGCCTTTCTCCCCATGTTGTGTAGCACAGCAGTCTTTTTGTCTGTGGCTGTAGCTCTAGTTTTGTGAATGCGTTTTGCCATTTAGCACTCCTCTGTGTACGGATCATTCATAAATTATTCTGCCCATGTCAATGAGCAGGATTGTGTCAGAGTGGATTTTTGTTTCTTTAGTTAGGCAGTGTGCTGAACGTGTTCATCCTTTTTGCTAAAATTAAACCTCTCCATGCTAAGCAGCTTTCCCACCCTTGGGCTTTCACTACGTGAGGCCCAAGAAAGATGCAGGGCACACTGTAGGTCGGCATGGTGTTTCAGTCAACTACTAAATTCTTTAGCCTGGGATGTGACCTGATAAAGCTTGAAGAGCGTGTTTGCCCCAGGTGAATAGAGAGCCTGCCCGAACAAGCACTGGGGCACCGAGCAAAAATTACTCTGTATCAAAGCTTAATTTTAGCCTTACAAATCTATATGGGATGTGGCACCTTCAGCAGCACATGGATGCAGGCTGTTGGGTTGCCAGCTGTTAGCAGGTTAAATCTGCTGTTTGGAAACAAGTGTGGGTACTGCTGGGCTCTTAAGAGCCATCCATGTCCATTTCATAGGAGCCTTTTAGGAAAACAAGCAAGGAGCTGCTTGAGCTCACAATGCTGCTTGCTTGGCAGAGGGTCAGGAGGAAGTCCCAAGCGTTATCCAAGAGCAGGATTTTGGAATAGTCCCCATACCATCCTCCATACTGTCAACAGCTGGTCATCATAGGCAAGATGGGCATCTGGGGTCCCTGCCATCAGAGCCCAGCCTTCCCTGTTGCTACCTTGTTTGGCTGCAGAGTCCACAGGCTGTAAGTGCCATGAAAATTTTTAAAGCTGCTTGATTTTTTAATAGCTGTATTTTATTTCTGATGTCACTGGCATGCGTCTCTGACTTCCTGAAGCGCCCATGGACCACAAACACTGGTTGATTTAATGGACAACGCAAAACCGCCCCATATAGCAAGGGCTGTGCAGAGCCAAGAAGCCATGAGATGCCCCAGAAGAAATATCCAACACTTTCAGCATCAGTAGGCTTACAGCCATCCTTGTGCACCATTTGCACTGTAACTAGGGCTGCCAAAGCTTGGAAGACTGCTTTGGATAAGGCATCCATCAGTTAATTGTGGGGTTTTTTCTTGCTTCATACTGTTTTTATATGCTTTGAAGAAAGGCACCTGAAGAGTCAGTCTGTGACTTCTGAAAGTATCTCTTGGGTATTGGCAGACAGTGGCGAAAAATAGTGTTGTATTTTTGCTAATTGGCTCACACTTGATGAACTGTCTTAATGGCAGGAGTCAAAGTGTGGTATTCTTGTGGAAGTATTGTCCAATTTTAATTTTGTTAGCTTGTTCCTTCGTCTTTGTGTAGAGCAAAGAAGGGGTGAAGCCAGAATATCTGGGTGTCATTTCATGGATGAAATGACATTTCTGTATGACATTTTAGGGTGCAAAGCGTGGGGAACTTTGGTGAGTGCTGTATATGGGTGCAGCTTCTCACTGCTGCCTCAAATAGTTCATTAGCAGGAGAGCATGAACTTTAACAGTTCTTGATATTGATTTCCTAGAAGCCAGTGCTCAAGGGCTTTGTCAGTGTCTGTTATTATTGTCCCAGCTTCTGCTTGTGGTTGATGTGAGTTGCTCAAATACCAGTGCCATCAGTTAAGACAAGGAGCTGTGAGGTGGTGTAAAATATTTCATCCTGCAAAATCCTAGTATGCTAACACACATGGGAGACAAAACCAAAAATGAAAACAGATTAACAGCTGGTGTGCTTGGATGTGCAGCAGTTCAGCAGAATTTTTCATGGAAGTAATAAAGGGATTGAATTGGCATAAGGCAGGTGTCTACCAGGTAGTCTGGCTGGCTCAGGTGGGCATTTGAACACAGACCTTTGTTTGTCCTTTGTCATCGGGGAGCACAGAATCCCAGCATGGAGGGGATTGGAAAGGACCTCAGGAGATCATCTAGTCCAACCTCCCCTTCCAAAGTAGGGTCACTCGGAGCAGGTTGCCCGGGATCACGTCCAGGTGGATTTGGAATCCTTCCAGAGTAGGAGACTCCATAATCTCACTGGGCAGCCTTGGCCAGTGCTCCTTCATCCTCACAAGAAAGAAGTTTCTCCTTATGTTTAGGTGGAACTTTCTGTGTTCTAGTTTGTGCCCACTGCCTCATGCCCTGTCACTCTGCACCACTAAAAAGAGATTGGCCCCATCTTCTTGCCCCAACCCTTATGCTATTGATAAGCACTAAGATCCCCTCTCAGTCTGCTCTTCTCCAGGCTAAACAGCTTGTTGCCCACCAGCACTCTCAGGTCCTTCTCTTGGGAGTTGCTCTTCTGCAGGTCAACCCCTAACCTGTCCTGGTCCCTGGGGTTACTTCTCCCCAGGTGGAGGACCCTACACTTGCCCTCGTTGATCTCTGTGAGGTTCCTGTCTGCCCAGCTCTCAGCCCATCCAGATCTTGCTGAATGGCAGCCCAGCCTGACAGGATGTCAGCCACTCCTCCCAGTTTTGGATCTTCAACACCTTGTTGAGGGTATGCTCAATCCCTTCATCCAGGTCATTGATGCAGCACATTGATGTGCTCTCTGCCACCATAGCAATATCAGCATTTCTCTAGATAGGAATGGTAGATAAAAATTGCAATTTTAAATTGTTTCAGTCAGATCTTTGTTGCTCTGATTTTACTGCAATTTAATTGTGTGTGCTGTTTAGTTACAGTCAATTGCTGTCCTAGTGGGCAAGTATGAAACTTGGAAACATTTGGTTTGGCATATTCTGCATCAGACAAATAGCAAATGCTTAATATTTGATACAACATATATATATTTATACAAAAGTTCCATGCAGCAAGCATGCTAGTAGCATCTAGGACTTTCTTTGCAGTTGTGGTGGAGGTCAAATGCAAGTGGAAACCTGGGCCAATAATATTGCACTTGGGGTTTTTTTAATACAGATAATTCCCTTCCCCACAGCAAACATCCACAAGTAATGTGGAAATTTAATTATGTTTCTTAAGCAATTAATGCCCTAGTTCAGAGGAATCACTTCCAGTGGACAAAAATAATTCAACTATATATGGTACTAAAGAGCAAAGTGATGAGACCATATTAGAGGCATAAATATTTAAACCTTTTTTTTTCAGATTAAACCTGTAACTTTTTTGAAGTTACTTTCTGTACTGATGGTTCCTTGCTCTGGGAATTCTGCAGACAGTTGTGAACTTAATTCAGCTTCTAGTCTGCCATTTAGTGCATATGTGTAGCTTTGGTTGCAATGGGAATGATCTAAATTTCTTGCTGGCTTTTGCAAGAAAGAGGTGGAGAAGTTGCTTCAAAAAGTTACTGGCTGCTGGCAGATTGAGTGGTGTCCCCATCCCCTCTGCTCCCCACCTTCCTTAATAGCAGAAGACTTCTGGGCGGTGCTGTTCCCCAACCTGACTCTTAAGTGAGATAACTTAGGTAGAAGACATGACACGAGTTCAAGGGCTCCTTGTGATGCCACCGTGGGCTAGCATGGGATGTTCCTGAGATGGTAGAGAAGGTTAGCATCTGTGGACAAAGCGGTGGTGTCTGTTCAGCTCTGGTGACTTGTGGTGGTCCAAAAGTAGTTGTGCCACCAAGTCACTGCAGAAGTAGTGGTTGGCCTTAGCACTTCCCTGCTGCATTCTAGGAGGACTGCAAGTCACAGCGGTGGTAGTTTTATTTTCCTTTGAACGAAAAACAAGGCAGGAAAGTTCAGAACAGCTTTCTTTGATAGTTTCTGTCTGTAGGAAAACCCTTCATTTCCAACAGGTGCTACCTTAATAAGGAGTATGACAGTAAATACACCAAAATACCTATCTGGAGGGAGCACCTTCATCCTGTGACCATAAGGGGAAATGCAACAGCAAAATAACTTTGATTTATTGGTATCACAGTGACAGCCCTTTCAGTGACTTGTAATGACTCTAAATGAGGTGAAAAACAGGTGACAGTGTTGGCCAGAGAGGCAGCTAATCTGTAATGTGCAGGATGGCCTCCCTGGACTGACGGCTCTGGGGACCTGGATGAGGAAACACTGCAGCTGCTTTTGTACAGAGAATAGTGTAACCTGCAGATGGAGGCTTTTGCCATATCTTAAGCCTCAGAAAAAAACAAATATTCCCTCAAAATAACATTAAAAAAACCCCTTCCACTTCTTCCTGTTTTTATAGTTTGCTTACTTCCTCAGTGTCATGGTTTTGTCCCCAGTACTGTAGATTATTAATCTTTAGAGGATCAGGACCTTTTGTAGAAGTATTTCCTGTACATGTTTATCTGTCTCTTTAACAAATTAGTGTCTACTTGTTCTCTTCTGAATTTTCCTGCAAATAATAGGGAACTCTCCCTCAGTAATAAGGCTTTTTGCTAAGAAAAATACCTAGATGAATTGCTGCCAGGGGTTAAAAGTACCTTTTGTATGTCTTAGTTGATGGCATCCTTTAAGACATCTATCTGCAAGTAGCCCGAAATCCCAGAGGTCACTGTCTTTTTGTTGGTTTTGGCAGAGCATTGTTTCAGCTAAACTTGATTTATTAGGTTGCAAGTGCATCTGGAGATCTCCTATCCAAGTGTTAACCTAGACTTCTTGAAGTGGGATGCTGCTGCCTCTAGAGCTAGTTTTCGAGATTTCAACCTGATTTATTAGCAAAATGACTATTGGTCATTAGTCAACAGAGAAGTGCCCATTTTCTACATGCAGTTCTTGCCTTGCCTTGTTTCAGTGGGATGGACGTTGTCTTTTCAGCCATTACACGTCTAGCTTTTGGTACGTTTAGATCATCTCAGCTCAGTTTTTCAATAGGTGCCTTTAAACATACTCCTCCTGAAATGTGCATACATGTGCATGATGGTTTGGCAACTCAAATCCCGAGTTCTCCGTGGATTTGTTACAGCCAGAGCACATCTGGACAGGCTGAAGTGAGGATGTGGTTTCTCCCTTCTGCCTCAAAAGTGGTGGCATGCATCACCCATGCATCTCCAAGGGAGAGCGCTGGACTGGGACAAGTAGCTGACTTCCCACCTCGGCTTTCTATTTCGGATGGAGCTGTCATCATCTGACTGTGTCACTGAATCTGCTGTTCTGTTATGCTGCCTGTAGCTAAATGCTTGTGTTGGTACTGCCTCAGGTTTCCACAGCATGCACTGGATTGCATCGATATCCACAGCATCTTCACAGCATTGGCCCGATAGCTCCTCCAGGGCTGTCCCCGTGATGGAGGAAACATGGGTTGGGCACCTGCCTTGTCATGGTGCTAACATTAATTAAAAAAGCATCCCTGGACGAAGAAGCAGCTTACAGGTCCTTCAAGGCATAGCCTTTTGAATTGCCACTTGCCCCACCTTGGAAATTAATCTTGGAAATGGCACTTGATCAGACTCGGGAAGGCTTAGGAGTGAGGGGTTTGGCAGGCAACTTGGTAACTTGTGGTCTCCTATCTCAGTGCAAATTGGTTAGCAGAGCTCATGCTCAGCTTCCTTTTGGTTAGTGCATGTGTATTTTTGTCCCTTAGTGTGCAGAAACCCCATCACTTTTTTCCCTGAATGCTTTCTAGTAGATAACAAGGCCTTGCAGATAATAAGGCCTTGCAGGGCAGTCTTGGTATATTGTGCTTCTGCCAGCATCTTGTCAAGGAGCCAGAACATCCTGCCGGAGTGCTGGGCACAGTGCACAAATGCAGCAGAGGCCCATCTGAAGACCAAGGTTCTTTCTTTGTAAAATTTCTCTTTCTTCAAGATATTAGTGGTTATAGCAGCAGGGGCAGGAAAAATCACAGGGTGGTAGAATGGTTTGTGTTGGAAGGGGCCTTTCAAGGTCGTCTGGACACATATAGCTGGATCATAGAATCACAGAATTATCAGGGTTGGAAGGGACCTTAGAGGTCATCTAGTCCAACCCGCCTACAGTGAGTAGGCACATCTCCAACTAAATCAGGTTGCTGAGCACCCTGTCCAGCCTCACCTTGAACACCTTCAGGGACAGGGCCTCTGGGCAACCTGTTCCAATGTTCCACTACCCTCATGGAAAGGAACTTTTTCCTAATATCTAATCTAAACCTACTCTTCCCTAATTTAAATCCATTACCCCTTGTCCTATCACTACAGCCCTTTGTAAACAGGCCCTCCCCAGCCTTTATATATGACCCCTTCAGGTACTGGAAGGTGACTATTAGGTCCCCCCAAAGTCTTCTCTTCTTGAGGCTGAACAATCCCAGCTCTCTCAGCCTATCCTCAAAGGGGAGCTGTTCCAGCTCCCTGATCATTTTTGTAGCCCTCCTTTGGACCCGCTCCAGCAGGTCCATGTCCTTCCTGTGTTGAGGGCTCCAGAGCTGAACACAGTACTCCAGATGAGGTCTCACCAGAGCAGAGTACAGTGGCAGAATCACCTCTCTTGATCTGCTGGTCACGCTTCTCTTGATGCAGCCCAGAATGCGATTTGCCTTCTGGGCCGCCAGCGCGCACTGCTTGCTCATGTCCAGCTTCTCATCAACCAACACCCCCAAGTCCTTTTCTGCAGGGCTGCTCTCTATCTCCTCGTCCCCCAGCCTGTATTGATAGTGGGGATTATTCCGCCTCAGATGCTGGACCCTGCACTTGGTCTTATTAAACCTCATGAGGTTCATCTCTCCAGCCTGTCCAGGTCCTTCTGGATGGCATCCCACCCCTCCAACTTATCAGCAGCACCACACAGCTTAGTGTCATCAGCAAACTTGCTGATGCTGCACTCAATCCTGCTGTCGATATCGTTTATAAAAATATTAAATAGGACAGGTCCCAGTATGGACCCCTGAGGGACACCACTTGTCACTGGTCTCCATCTGGACTTTGAGCCATTGACTACTACCCTCGGGATCAGGTTGCTCAGAGCCCTGTGCATAACCTGGTATAGTTCAAGGGATGGGGCATCTGCCACCTCTCTGGGCAACCTGGGCCAGTGCCTCACCACCCTCACTGTGAAAAATTTCCTCCTTATATCCAGTCTAAATCTTCCTGTTTTAGTTTAAAACCATCACCCCTTGTCCTATCACAGCAGGCATTGCTAGAAAGTCTGTCTCCATCTTCTTTACAGGTTTTCTTTAAGTAGAAAAAGGCTGCAAAAAAGTCTCTCTGGAACCTTCTCTTCTCCAGGCTGAACAACCTCAACTCTCACAGCCTTTCTTCATAGGAGCGGTGTTCCTTGCTGGAATGAGGAAACTCAGGGAACAGGGGAAATGAGGAAATCCTAAGCAAAGAAGTCATATGATAATAATGATATCATAATACAACTGGGTTTAAACCAGCCTTAAGGAAAAAGAAAGCCAAGTTCATAGAGGGGCATTAAAGGATAAGCATGCACCTCATGTTTATTTAGTATCCTTGGTAAACAGGAATTAGAAATCTGAGTTTGAGGGAAGGAAAAAATAAGCCAGTTTGGATTAACACTTGTGGATCCATTATCATCCATTGAACATGCATAGAGTATTTGTAACACTGCATGACAGAAAGAAAAATGAGTGGGAAGTTAGGGGGAAAAAGTTTATTAAAAAAAAAAAAAAGTTTATAGCTTCTTCATCCCTTCTAGCCATTGCCATCATCATTTATGGGAGATGGGCAGCATATAGTGTAGGTGGGGCTTTACCCAAAGAAGAAAGGTGAATGCTTTTCTCTCACAGATCTTCAGCAAGAAGATAATGTCACTTTTCTTCAGTGCTCATTTCTGGATGTTTTTAGAGAGGGTGGTGTGGCCTGTTAGATGAATAGACTTGCACATGCTGTTACCAGAGATTTTCGAAGCTCAGCAGGTTGGGTTTTTTTTGTCTTTTGTGGGGTATTGGTGTTGTTCCCTGATCAACCCAGAAGATTTGAGATTGCAGCTCCCAGCTGATACCAACTGAAATAAAATCCCTCATGGGAGCAGGGTGGGAAGCTCTTTCACCATCTTTGCTGCTAAAAGAAAAGATCATGGGAGGCTTCAGTCACCTTCAGATATGCCAGAGGACTCAGGCCATCCCTAGGCAGACATACCCAAAGCTTAAACTTTTTGTAAGGAATTGGCATGAAAACACAAACGTGCAGGATGTTGAACAGCACATCCTTACCCATCAGCATGGGAATGGAGAGTGACGCTGAGGTGATGTCCCCTGGTTGACTTCTTTGTCCTGTGCAAACAAAATCCCTCTTGCCAGTGTTATCTTCAGTGAATACTTCGCACCACCATATCTTCAGGCATTTAGAAGATCTGAGCGCAGGAAATACAAGCTGTTGGATCCAAGTGACGCACTTGAGACCAGGCGAAGGACAGTGGTAGGAGGAGAGGCATGCAACTGCCTGCAGTTTGAGGAAACACGCGTTTGTTTGTGCTTCTTCCAAAGGGAAGCAATGGCAGAGATGTAAACAGGAAAGCTGGCTGCTGCGAGGACAAAGCAGAGGCTGGGAGATGTGCACAGTTGGCCAGAGGAAACAGAAGGTGTTGGTGAGAAGTCTCTTGCTGGTGCAGGACTTCAATAATAACATCCAAAAGCTGAATGAGAGTGAATGCTGGATGTTCTGATCTAGGGCTGCCATGGCAATGCCTGTTGTACTCTGCAGGAGGAGAAGCCTGCCCCGTATCATTTCTGTGGTCTCAGAGCTGGACTGCAAGGATTACTATCCAAAATGAACAGTAGAATAATTCCCACGCTACTGAAAATTAAAGCAGGATCATAAGCATTAACCATCTTCCTTTAAGACTCTTAAAATGCAGCTTGTTCCCAAGAGCCCTGGAAGGAACTAGACAAGGTATATTTTAAGGGCAAGATAATGTTTTACTAACATTTACAGGAAAAGCAGAGTGATCTTGAAAACTTAATCTGGTTAGTTTAAGTCAGTCCCCAGCAAAACGGGGAGCTGGCTTGAGGAGGTGCAGTCAATGACAGCTTGAGTGTGTGAACTTGGAGCAGTTCAGCAGTTTTATGGAAATATCAGTAGAATTGGACATGTAGGTGGTTAAAGGTTATCATACTGTGGTGGTTGCTTCTTGATCTGCTGTATCTTGCTGCCTCTGCAGCTGCTTTTAGCATGGAGTTTTGAGTCCTGGCATGAGAGCTTTACGAAAGGTAATGGCAAAGGTTATTTGAAATCTAGAAAGAAGAAATTGCAGAAGACAAAAACTGGACTTATGTGCTCTGGGTGACCCATAATTAGTCTGAGAGTAATTACATGGGAAAAACCGTTATCCTACAGAAAGAGAAAACAAAGCTGAAGTGATTAGAAGCTGAGAGAAAATTAACACTTAAAAAATACATATTTTTTTAAACATGTTGTGGATTCTGCATCACTTGAGATCTTTTGCAGATGAACTGAAGTAAAGTGTCTGTTAGCCTAGTTTTAGATTAAAGCTGAAATGAAACAAGTTGGATTTAGTAACAACTAGCTATGTCAATTTCTTCAGCCTGTGTTGTGAGTGATTGGTTTACTGCATGGATCAGAGGTGTGACTCCGTTTGTGGAAGTGGTTGATCTTGACTCATAGAGGCAAGGAGCTCTTTGGACAGATGGCTTGAAAGAAGTGGTCGAACTCTGCTTTCTAGCTGGTCTAGGAGATACTGATACCAGTGCAGGAAAAATGCAAACTGATGCAAACCATGGATAGTGGCAAGACATCAAAAGCACCTCTCCTTTGAGCTAAGTATTTAGGCACAGTAAAAGTGAGGAGGGAGGAAGAAGGTCTTGGGTTTTTATTAGCATTTTTAAAAAAAATTTTCATAAAGAAAATGAAAGTTTGCAGTCTCCCCTGCAATGATTGAATCCATGTCACATGAGGAAAACAAGGTACAGAGTATTTCCTACAGTATATTACAGCTGTTTGTCCAGGTATCAATTAGGAGCTATGGAGGAAGGGTTTAATTAGAAGCAAAGCACAGGAAAGCTTTTCTGGTGCAGAGGAGTTTGATGTGTGTCATTTGTGTAACCTCTTTTTCTGGTCATGGATGTTTATTTGGAGGCGAGTAAGACACTCTCTCAGCAGCTTTCCTTTGATCTGTCTGCAGGAAAATTAAATCCCCATGGCCTCCACCCAGAACCTTTCTGCATCCTGGATGGAAATGCCCATCTATGCTGGGTTCATTTTTTATTGTCATTCATATGTACAAAGGTCCATTCATCTATGAGAATGACGTGTATGTCCAAGGCCAAAGCTTTAAAACCCCCACAAAAGACAAATGATTGTATCAAACTGTCAGTCACCTGGAGATGGATTACTTATAACAATATAAAGACTTGCCTTGCTTTGCACAGTTTGAAATGACAAAGAAACGCTGCCTCCAACTTGTCATGCCAGTCCCTGTCCATGGCAGAGGGATTGGAAGTAGATGATCTTGAAGGTTCGTTTCAACCCAGACCATTCTATGATCGTGTGGCCTCTGGAGTTTATAAATAGATTGGACTTGGGACTGCGCTGTATGCGATGATCTGATGCCAGAGGGACGCCCACAGTAGACTGGCCAGGGCAATGACCTCTCAGCCTGGCCCCTGAGCTGCAGAGCAGTTGTTGCGGGGTGATAACCGCAAGGTGTTCCCACTGTGCTGGTGGCTTGTAGCTTGCCAGAGCCAACTGCAAAAGTAAAAAGGGATAGATTCTCTCTGTTCTGGGTCCAGTGATGTCTACAAGAAGTTGAATATTGCAGCTTTCCTCTTTCTTTAGTTTTACTGGAGTACTTGAGGTGCATTTGTGTTAGGAAAGGAAAGCATCGTGTTCAGTGATTCTTAACATCTTGGTGAGGTCTATGTTGAGAAGTACATAAGCAGAATTGAGCTGTGCCATGATCAGAACTACTCCCTCCTGGGCTTTTGTGGACCATCTGTCCCCCAGAAGTGTCCTCTGCTGCTGAAGAACTTGTCTGCTGTACTTATAATAATACCATGCAAGGATAAATGAATTATTGAATCATACAATGGTTTAAGTTGGAAGGGACATTGAAGATCAGCCCCCAGCAATGGGCAGGGGTTTGGCCTAGACCCACTAGACCAGGTTGATCAAGGTTTCATCCAGCTTGGTTTTGAACACTTCCAGGGATGGGACATTCGCAACTTCTCTGGGCAACCTGTTCCAGTGTCTCACCACCCTCATGGTGAAGAGTTTCTCCCTCCTGTCTAATCTAAACCTAGCCTGAATGAATGAAATGGGTGTCTCTGAAATGTTGGTCAAAAAGATAAACTGACCATGTCTATTAAGTCTTTTGTTTGGGGTTGTTTTGTTGGGGTTGTTTGGAAAAAAGCAACCTACTTCACCCCTCACAAGGCACATTAAGCAGTGTTTAGGCAGTATTGCTGTAGCAAATCTTGAATGCTACTCCTAAGATAGGTTGCCTGTGGTTCCCAGATGGTGGAACACTACGAGTTTGGGAGTGTCCTATATGGAGCTGGAGCTGCAGGTACTCACAAGCACTTAAATTATGTGCTGAAACATCCTTTTGCATGGTTCAATGTCAGGGCTTGGTCCTGTGTGCTACGTTAATGTCATGCTGCAGAAGTTCAGCCCTTTAATATGACTGGCCTTAACGAGGTGACCAAATTCTCTTAATTACAAATACTCCAGCAGCTGCAGTGAAAATAGGCTGCTCTTGTTCTGACTACAGTCTCAGCTCTTTGAACCATGCTTGTGGTTGGCCAGCAGGCAGTGGAAAGCAGATTCGCTGCTCTCCAATTGCAATGTTCGTTTTACATTTCTAATAGTAAAACCCTGTTGGAGGTTGAATCCCACTGGAAACTGTGGAAAATATTAATGTCTTTGAGCAGCCTCTTGCCAGTCCACGCTAGGAGATGCACAAAAGCTTTGGAGGATATTTCACTGTAGCACCAAGGTAGTACAGGTGGGTGTGCTAAGGTGTACTGAACAGGGCAGTATTTTAGGGGAAAAGTGCAGCAGCATTGCCAACCCTGGGACCCGAGATTTGTTAGCTTAGCCTTAAGTTTAAAGAACATCTGCAAAAGCAAGAACCTAACCAGTGATTCAGTTGATGCACACAACTATCCTATGACTTGCTGTCAGCTTCCCTTTGGAGAAAACCTTTAGGAGCAGGGCTTGCAGCCAGCTGAATTAGATGGTGGTTGTTAATTGACTGATGCAAGCAGCTTTTGGGTGTAGACAGAAGGCCAGGGCTTTATATGCATCCGTATGCCCTGAGCGTGCTGTAACATTCAAAACAGAGAGCTTTTCTCTGTCTCGCCTGTTCCTGTGCAAAATGCTTCTCCCTGCCTGCCCCTGGTCCTGGCACACCAGCAAACAGATGACTTTGCAGCAAATATTGGGTATTTAAGTATTAAGTCGTGGCTCAGCCCAGCCATGTGTGCTGAGAGCTACCCTGCAGCAGCTACAGAAATACGTTAGCTTTACAGTGCGATGGGGTTTCCATCTTTGGATGTGTAAGGCTGGAATTGTGTTTGTTAATGCTGCTCCTCTGCAAGCCAGCTTACATTGGTGCTCAGTCCTGAGCCTAGCCATGTGCTGTGCCTTCAATCACATGAAGGTGGTGAAGAGTCTACAGGGGAAGCCCTCTGAGGAGTGGCTGAAGCCACTTGGTTTTTTCAGTCTGGGAAAGAGGAGGCTGAGGGGAGACCTCTTCATGGTCTACAGCTTCCTCACGAGGGGAAGCTGAGAGGCAGGAGTTGATCCTCTTCTCTCTGGTGACCAGTGACAGTAGCTGAGGGATCAGCATGAAACTGTGCCGGGGTGGGTTAGACTGGACATTAGGAAAAGGTTCTTCACCCAGAGGGTGATGGAGCACTGGAACAGGCTCCCCAGGGAAGTAGTTACGGCACAAAACCTGCCACAATTCCAGAAGCATCTTGGACAATGCTCTTAGACACACGGTGTGATGTTTTGCTTGTTTTGTTTTGTGTTTCTTTTTTTGAAGGGGGAGTTGTCCTGTGCATAGACAGGAGTTGGGCTCCATGATCCTCACAGTCGTTCTAATTCAGGATATTCTGTGATTCTCTTAGAGAACTAGTGATAGGCTGGTCTGTGGAGCAGTGGGAATGCAAGAGGGAAGCTTTGGGGAGGTGAAACCATTCAAGCTGTTGTTTCAAAAACATGATTACAACACAGCTTATTCAAGATAGTTTTGTCTTATGCTGGGAGGCTAATTTCATCTTTCGCTGTCCCTTGGGAGAAAAGCTTTAGAAACTGGACTTGCAGCAAAAGGGGTCAGGCATCTTTCTTTAATTTTTCTGGCTGATGTTGCTTAGGGTTTGTGTGCTGACTTCTTGCTGGAGACAGCTGAGGACAGAGCTGATGGGCACATGTGAAGCATTTAGGGGTAAAAGCAGTGCTGCTGCAGAGCTTGAGGAGGAAAGTAAGGCAGCAAATCCTGCTGCATCTGGGTAGGACGAGTTGTGGACTGGTGATGCACAGTTTTAAATGTTACTTATTTTTGTACAATTAGTTTGATAACATCGTGCTCTGGGTGGCTAATGAGTTACCCAGTGGTTACAAATGCACTTCTGTCAAAACAGAGTACCGTTTGCCCATTGAAATAGGGTAAATGTAGTTGTCATTTGATCCCACTGTAACAAACTTTAAATGCTGCCTGTTGCCTTCAGCTTGGCTTTGGACTGTATCCTGATTCTGTTGTCATGACAAAATCCAGCCAAGCTGCAAATAGGTGCCTATAGCTACACCTGCACACATGCTCACTGGATGCTGGAGAGAAGCAGCAAACAAATGCTTGTGTCCTGGCACTTCAGAATGTCGTCGGCATCCTCTGTGCAGCCTGGTGTCTATACACTGAAACCAGGTTGAAGCCTCAGTGGTCTTGGGCTGAGTATTTCTGTGGTCCAAGCTTGGAAGTTTTCAAAAGTTTGTATGATTTAAGTTATTCTGGGGATGCAGCTTTTTTTTTTTTTTCCTAAAAAATCCTTCTAGGCAGTATCACCTTGACCACCATTTCCCAACCTGGGGAAAAAGGAGTTGGTGGTTTTTTTTGTTTTTTGTTTTGGTTTTTTGGGTTTTTTTTGTTTTTTTTTTTTGTTTGTTTTTTTGTTGTTTTTTTTTTGTTTTTTGGGCCCTTGGTCCCAGTGCTGCATTAGCAGCTTTTGGGGAATAAAGTGCAGCTGGAGATGCTGGAGGTTACCGGAGATGATGATACCTGCTTTCAACTTTGGACAAGTTTGCAGTGCTGGGTGAAAGGTGATGTGTCCAACACTCTGGTCCAGCCTCTGGGCAGCACGTTTGCTCCGTCAGCTGCTGCTAAACATCCTTGTTATTAGTTTATGGTGGTTGTATCATAATTATTTTATTTTCCAGCCTATAACCAGGGCAGGGAATTAAGGATCTTTGGTCGGTGCATGCGCTTGTGCTCTCGGAGCAGGGAGGATGTTACGGATGAGTAATGGTCCGGCCAGGGCTGTAATATGCAGAATACCTTTGGGATGACTCACCCGGTACAATGCAGCGCATCCCTCAAGGAGACTGAATCACGCATGGGGGGAAGCCGATCGCTCCCTCCCTCCCTCCCTCGGCAGCAGCCAGCTGGGGCAGCAGCCAGCTGGGACGTGGGGCAGCCAGTGCCGATCGGGAGGCTGGTAGTGGCAGTGATGGTAAAATGGAGCAATCGGGGTATAAAATGTAGAGGAAATGGCATCCCCCAGCAGGTATGTGTGTGTGCTTCTCCTTGTGGGTAATTTTATATGTTTTAATTGTTTCTTTTTCCTCTGCCTCCCCCCATCTGCCCCCATAGCCTTTCGGAATCTTTTCTAAATCAGCATATAATTTTTTGGTGACTGTATGACTACTTCTGTGAAACACAGGCTTTCTTCTCTGGTGACATACTCATTTTTTTTTCAGAAGTCACCCTCTCTTAAATACTGAGAGGAAAATAGATGGTGCCTGGAAGCTGCTTCTCTTGGTATCCCTATCCATGGACACTTTTTGGTGTGGGGAGGTTAAGGAGAGCTGGAAGGCAAACTCCCATGTGCGTGCTAGTTTTGATGTAGTGAAGAATCTTCTTTATTCTCTTTATTTTTTAAAAATGTGTTTGCCTTACAAAAGGTAAAAACATTTTAGATCTAAATAAGTTACCGTGCTTATTCCCTGTCCCCCCCCTCTTCTGAAATAGATTCAGCTGAAATTTAGTCTCAGAAATTCCTTTTTTTTTTGTTTATATTTGCAAAATATATCTTGCCTTTGTAGTTGTATCATGCATGCCACAGAGGATGTTTACAGGGGGACAAATATAGTTGCATTCTACACTCATCAAAATGGAGGAGAGTCGGGAAAAAAGCAGATTGTTTCAGGTGAGCGAGGGAATTTGGTGGTGGGTTGTTGTTTCCCCCCACCCCGCTATTTCTTTGTGAACTTTGAATCTTTCAGAAATATTGTGTATGCATATACATAATAATTTATTTTTATGTTCTGGAGTATGGTTTATTTTGTAGCTGAAAATGAGCACGTTTTGCATAATGTTTCCTTGCACTGTAATACAGCTGCATCAGGATGGGTAGCACTTAATCTGCAAAACAGAGGAGTACTGGGGTACCTCACCTGGCCAGCATGCTTGGTGGCATCATGGGCATCACAGCTGTCTGCAATGTGACAGCAGGAACTCACTGAGTGGGGAAGAGGGCCACGTGGAAGTAGCATCATCTTGTGAATTAAGTAGATTTCTCCATTCCATTCCTCTGTTATTTTTGGCAAGTGCTGTCAAATCTCTCATTCATTTTACAAAATAAGGAAAGTGATAAAACTTAGAAAGCTGGAACACAGTTGTTTTGATTCTTAGGGCTTTGGGTCTTGGTTTGGTTCTTTTGGCTAAATATTGTCATTTAGCAGAGATGGGATAACAGTAATGGAGTGTTTATGGGTCAGTATATGTTAGAAGAAAACTAGGGTAGAAGTTGGTTGTGGCTTTTCTGGGGGATAAGGGAATTCAATTCAGGATACAGATTTCATGGAACTACCTGTTTGGCTGGCTAAGCTTTTATGTGCTTTTTGCTTATCTTGCTTCCCAAATCTTCGTTCGCAAAGCCTAGCCATGATGATGCTTATCTCGCATGTGATAGAAAACAAATACCATCTGTCATGCAATAACAACTTCTTTCTTATTACAGTAAATGATAGTACTAATTAGCTTTCCTTGAAATCTGGTAATATTTTGCACAGAAATTGGAGGACTTCAGTGGGCAACTCTTGCCTATAGTTCATGAGCTGCAGGGTAAATAATTTACACACATTATCTTATTAAAGTGGTTTTTGTTTTGTTTTGATTTTGTTTTGCTGCTTTTCACAACTTTATAAGACATACTGGCTTGTACAGCTAGAAGAATTTATTGCAGAATTGATCCATTAAATAATTTGAAAGAAAAGTTCTGGTTTTGTTTTTTTTTTTTTTAAATAAACCCCAATCCAATGATGTGCAGTTGTTGGCAAAGCAACCACCATGCAAGGCTGTGAGGAGGCTGGCCCCCAAGTAATTCAGTTCTTCAGTGAGAAGGATGTTCACTGTGGTTATTTGAAGAAGTTTTAAGTGGTTGCTCATTAAAAGTTTTGTCCTTAGTGTGCAGCCCCGTGGTATTATGGCTGTCATTTAGGAAAAAGAATCATTTTGGGGATGCTTTTGTAACAGTCTTTGCCATGGGTTTCACTAATTCTAACAGAGTTTTAACAGTGTAACATAGGTGGTAGAATCATTAGGGTTTGAAAAGACCTCTGATATCACCCAGTTCAACCACCCACCCAACACTGCCATGCTCACCACTAAACCATCTCCCCAAGCACCACCACATCTACTTGTTTTTTGAGCCCTTCCAGGGATGGTGACTGCACTACCTCCCTGGGCAGCCTGGGCCAATGCCTGATAACCCTCTCAGGGAAGAAAGTCTTCCTAATATCCAATCTGAACCTCCCCTGGACCGACTTGAAACCATTTCCTCTTGTCTTACTGCAAGTTACCTGGAAGAAGAGACAGAGCCCCACCTTACTACAGCCTCTTTTCAGGTAGTTGTAGAGAGTGAGATGCTTCAGTATAGCTGCAAGTAGTAAATTAATCTGCCCTGAAGCAGTTAAGGCTTGTATTTTCATTCAGTGTCAGTTGTGTAGTAAGCTTGTTTCTGGGGGTAGCCCTTAAAGTCTCCGAGCTTGCACTGTGTCAGTGGATCTTCACCTGCTGTTTCAGCCCTGTGCCCTACAGCCCTGCAAACAGCCATCGTGTTACCCTGCCTGCACCGAGCCCTGACGTGTTTCAACGCCAGATCTGTAAGGAGGGCCGAGTGGCCCTGGCTGCAGCAGAGAATTGGTCTCATCCCTTAGTTTGGTGCAGCCAAATTAGTTGGGACGTTACGTTACATTGTAAAAATGTGCTGTGGGGTTTACCCTCATGGCAAAAGGTGCTGTTTTAGTGTGTGGCATTTAGAAAAAAATAAATAGAAATATGTTTTACATGTAAAAAAGAAATTCATTTACAACAGAAAACCATTATCTATTTGCTGTATGTCTATTCTTATGTGTATATAAATACATCTTTAAAAAATCAGTTTTCCACATACTTTCTGGAAGGATCTGCAGTAATCATGGTATTATGAAATCCCATTTGAGCGAATTAGGATAGAGCTGTTTTGTTATCAGCTCAATGAAATCAGCTATAAAAGTTTAACAAAACTTCTGGTGAAAAGGTTTCTTTGTTCGTTGTGGCCTCGGTGTTGAGGGGTGCTGTTGTGGAGGCGGACAGCTGGATTGTTGCAGGTGTCTTGGTTTTTTGAGAAGTTCTTTTCCTTCTGAAAAGGAACAAACAAATTTGATATTAATCTTTACTGCAGAGGATTTTTGGATGGGCTGGAAGCGAACCCAGGCTTGCTGGGCACTGGCCATGAAGCACCTGCCCCCTCTTTATTCTGCTTTTGGAAATGCTTTAGAGCCAGAAAAGCATCAAGGAGTGAAAAATTAAATCAGAAGGTGTTACCGTGGGTTTGCTCCAGCCTCCTGAAGCTGTGCTGCTTACATGAGACCATGTATCTTGCAGGAATACAAGCTTTTGAGGGTTAAAGGTGCTTGAGCCTTCGAGCATCACTGCCACATCCAGGACCCTCCCAGTCCATCAGAGCGATCACCTTGCTGGGTTGTGGTTTTTTGCTGCACACAAAATTTTGGGCAGCACTCAGCAGGAAAATCCCCACCATTGAGTAACCTTTGTGCAAACCTGCAACTCTGAGGTGCCTTATGGGATGTGCAGGTAGGAGTGTGCCTGTCTTAAAACTTAGCAGCAGTGATTTCCAGATTCTGCACAAGCACTTCTGTGGGGCACGATTTTCCTCTTCCACCTTCTATGCTACTGCAGCTAACAAGGTTCTTGGAGTTAATTTTTTTTCATTTCCTCCACCCTCCTCCCCCATTTGTGCCTGAAATGGCCAGTATGCAAGCTGAACACACACTGCCAAAGTCAGTTCAGCAGCCAGGTGTGAACTGCGGAGTTGGAAGAGAAAACTCCTTCCTGTTTCCAGAGGGAGGCTGGGAGGAAAATCTAAATGCTGGCTAAATTTTCTCATTTTGTTGAGACAGAGAGAAATGTCCTAAAATGGAGCTTGTAAGGTTAATACTGGCTTAAGATGAAGTGCCCCAGGACAGGCATATTGCAGGACTCGGCCAGCATCTCTGGAGCAAGGCACATGGAGATAGAGCTGTCTTGTATTTACTCTGCCCACGTGGAACCCAGCATTTCCCAGGTGCCTTTTTTCTTCTGGCAGTATTGGATTTGAAGGACAGGAAAATAAAGGTTGCAAATTGTTATACTAGAGATGGGTTACAGATACAGTGGTTCTGGGTTCCTAGTGTGATGCAGAGATGAGGGCAAGGAAAACTTGAGGGATGTTTTCCATGGATTTCTGCAGGCTCCATTTCAACGTTAGATCTGACCAGAGGGGTGCAGATGCCTTTTTTTTGTTGCTGATATTGAATAAAAAGGCCTCAAAACTGCTGGAAATCTAAATGGCATCAAAATACTAACTTTATTTTGCTGTGGCTCTGTGCGCTCAGAAGTTTTCTTTCTAACGACACATAAGTTAGGGGTTTGAAGAAGAAAATGCTGCTTATATTATAATCTGCAGATATTTCACCCTTGCTAGAAGGTTCATGAACCAAGCATCAGATCAAGAAAGTGGCATCCAAAAATAGCTATCTTTCCTTACTTGCATCAGAATGCTGCTGCTTTTTGGCTGTGGAATGAACTCCAGAGAGGATCCTTGTGGCATCATTCCCAGCTATCACCTGGGCAGAACAGGATGGCTTTAACTCCAGCTGTCATAGTTGCTGGAGCAGGGATGGGGGCAGAGTAAAAACACTGTGAATTACATCCAGCTCAAACAGACAGATTATGCCCCAGTAATTGTGAAGTTAAATTTGCATAGATCCGTATAGTTTAAATTGTGTTTAAGTGCCTGGTGTCTGCAGTTCAGTTCAGCTGACCAGCCCAACATCTGCCACTGTTCCTTTCGCAGCCTCCTGCTGCCCTTCTGGCTCTTTCCCTGAAATCTGGGGTCTGGGAATGTTGACTCGTTAAAGACAGCATTACATAATTGTAAAACCCATTATATGCAATTACCTTTCTGTCTGAGACCTGAATTTTTCTGGCCTTGTAAACTGCTAAGCTGAGAAGAGATGAAAAAATGAAGTGCTGTATGGCTGCATTAGCAGGGAAGCTTCTGAGTTTGTATGTTGGTCAACTAGTCTGGCTAGAGGAAAAAATATTACTGAATTAGGGAAGGTGTCTGGGAAGTGTTTTAGATGCTAAACATGACTCAAAGGATAGCAGTAAATGTGGTGGGTTGGATTACTTTCCCTCCCCCCTTCCTTGGGATTTTTAGACCATCTTAGATGGTATTTGCAGGTGCTGCATTTGAAACAAAGTGGAAAAGAAGAGAAGCTGGTGAAAGGGAGCTGTGTAGTTTGACCTTCCTTTTACAAAGACACTGGCAAAATTAAAGCCTTAATTAATGAAGGACTTATTAGACCTGGATGTGGGATTGCAGCTGTAAACCCACACCTGGCATACAACAGGGCTCAGGGCTTTTTGCCCACTGGTTTCACTGCACTGCCCTTGCTGTAAGTGGCGTGGCTCATGTCAGAGAGTGCTGGGTGGAGTCGACTGCGCTTAGCCATGTGGCTCGTGAGTGCTGGAGGAGAGCGCTTCTTTATCCTCCTTAAACATCACTTGTCTCTTAGACATACAAGTGCTTTGTAGAAGTTAGGCTACAGGTAAGGCAACCATCGTTCAGTTATAGCATAGGTATTCATTCAGGCGCTTCTTGTTAAGGAAGAGTCTCCATATCCTTCAGAGTAGCAATTATACAGACACACACTTTTTTTTTTTTCTTAATGTATATATTTTTTATAGGTCTATGCACACTCATGAGCTATGATTTTTCAAGGGCTCTCTTTTACTTCCAAGAAAAACAGCCCGTGGTTTTCTGTGCTACCTTTCCTCCGCAAGTTCATTCTGTTGTTTTGCTCAGGGTGGGGTGGGTGAACAACCTGGAGCAGCCCTGGAACATGCTGGCTAGCTGCCATGCAGCTGGGTAATCCCTGCAGATACTTTCTTCCCAAGCTTCCAAGGCTGTTGAAGACAAATCTGTAGGGTTAAGATAGCAAAGGATTCCATTTAAGAGTGTAATTAAGAATAGTTTGCATGAAATGCGTAGCGCCGAGGCCATAAACCCAACAATTAGAGCAGTCTTAAAAGTTTTAAGAGGGCAATAAAATGAGGGGAACTAAGGCTACTGTGGGTTTCTTTAGGTGTTTCATTTTTAACTGTATGAAAGACTTGTGTCATCTTAGCATCCATTTGGTGCCTCATTAATGGGAAAGGACCAGATATTTTCACCCAGCTCATTAACCATTTCTCCTGGAGTAGTCATATTGCACAGTTACTGTGATAAAAGTGAAGGTGGATGTCTTGAACATGGTTGTTTCACTGGTTTGGTGCACCAAGGCTTCAGCAGTGGCATGGACAAGGGAGTTGCAGGTTGCTCCTTTGCTCCCAAGGATTTTGAGTGCCCTCAAGCAGCTGGAGACTCCATGGAGTTGCATGAAATTAAATAGCAATGAAAATAAACAGCTTTTACACTAAGGAAGCATGGTCTTTATATCAACACTGTCATGAGTATAAGGAGCGCTGCGTATTCTAGGCTTATGGATGGAAACAGCAGGCAAGATTTTGACCTTGAAGACTGAGGGAAGCCATGTGTAGCCTCAAAAATTCAACGTGTGGCTTCTGAGTCCTAGTCCAGTGACTAAACCAAGATGTCAAGCCCTGAGAAGCCTTAACCACCTTCTTTCCTTATTTCTTGCCTGTATTTTTCCAAAGTCCCTTGGTATAGGTTGCATGTGGGGAAGCACGTGTCTGTGGTTGGAGCTTGGTGGGACCGGGGATGGGGTTCTCCAGGGAGCCCAGCATCACTGGTGGCTTTTGATCATCTGGGAAGGCATGCCAAGAGATTATGTTAACAGAGCCCGAGCAGAGCTGTTCTTGCTGTGGTAAGGGCATGGAAGCTAGATTTTCTGCCTTGATATCTTTAAGGATCCAGTCTTCAAGGTGGGAGAAGTGCAGTTTTAGATTGGCACATGGGTGAAGTCAGTGTCCATGATGGCAGAAGTTGTAAGAGCCGTAGGTCATGGTATCAGTGTGTTTTTGAAGATGGAAACGTGGCTGTGAGCCCCACCAGATTGTCATTATAATGGGCAGGGATAGTAGTCAGGAGACCTAAATTTAGTGTTGGGTATCCACCAGTATTCAAACATAATGATGAGCCTAGAGAAATCACCAAGAGGTGATGGAAATATGCAACTAATTGGTAGAAATCAGAAAGTACTGAGTAGCTGCTGATGATTCCTGCAGCAAAGTAACTGAAGAGGACATTACTTTTGGGACAATTGAAGGCTCTGGTTGCTGCCATAAAAGTGAGTTGTGAATCCTGCAGGAATCTGTATTGCCAGTAGCAATTTTGAAGTGTGGAAGGAGAAGCAGCAGTTTGTGTGGATGACTTTTGCAGGAGCATGGGAAGGAAGGTTATACCAAGTGGCTCCAACTTCAGAAGAAGGTTTGAAATTTAATAGGAGTTCCCCAGAAGTGAGAGGAGTTAAAAATAAGTCCAGAAGGGATGCTTGGGGAACTGGAGAACTGTATAGATACTTACAGTTGGCTTTCTTGTGTCTGTTAGTTGCTCATCCAGACAATACAGGGAAGGTACACAGAAGAAAACAAAAGTTCTCTTCGATAGAAACAGCTCAATTCTTGCACAGTAGTTAGCTTAATTCTGAGTATCAGGAAGCCAGGCGATTAAAGTTGCCACTGATAAAATCTAGAAGTGGGTTTTCATTAGAAAAGTGTAAGGTAAGTGGATCTGTTTATAGACTTGCCCTGTTCCCTGTACCAAGATGCTGTTTTAAGGACTCAAGAGCAAAAAACACTCTTAGAAGTGTTGTTTTTCAGTTCTGAGAATGCCTTGTGTGTGTCAGCAGTGGTATCTGAGTATGCTGAAAAACTTTTTTTTCAGTCCATGCAAAGTCCTCAGAGCAGTAGGAGATAACCTTAAACATCTGTGTACTGCCTTCATCTTGTAGGTCTAGTGAGAAAGTTGATGCATCTGTAGAATGAAGCTGGTGAAGGGGAAATAGTAGTGTGTGTTCTGCAAGGTCTACATAGCTACAGAGATGAGCTGGTCCCAGGCACCTCTACCCAAAAGATGCTCACTGCCTCCCTGGGTCACTCATCAAAACTGCATTCACATAGGGTCCGTGAGGCTGCTCACTTAGGTATTAAATGAAATCTGGTCGTAGTGGAGAAGGGGGAACTCAAGACTTCAAGCGTTACACTTGGATTACAAAAGTGATGCAAAACCAGTGAATCGCTGTCTGAAAACAAGAGGCAGTTTTACCTGGTGCAAGATGAAGAAAGCTATCACTGCTTGTAATTTGACGTGGAAAGAGCCCCTTCTCTTCCCAGAATGCTGGGAATATCTCTGGATATGGAGCTTTGTCCAGGAGGAATTTCTTTTCCTAAAGAATGACACCTGTTGTTTTAAAAGGCCTCCTCTTGGAGCCCTCCAAGGGTTGTGCTTCCCCCTCCTGGTGAGCTCACCTGGTGGCCTGGAAGTGGACAGTTCCTGGGCAGTTTTCTTTGTACATCATTGTTCTGACCCTGTTGATGTTCCCAGTTTTGCCCATGTTTGAGTTGCCCCGTGGCACCTTTGCAGGTGCTGCTGGACATCTCAGCAGCTCCGCAGCCGACAGTGCTATGGTTATGCATGGCTGATGTCTAACTATGCTGTGGTGACCTCCCTGTGAGGGCATCACAGCTGTCAGCACTGTTCCTGAGCAGGCACTGGATTAGTTGATGATTAGGTATTAGGAAAAATTTCTTCACCGAAAGAGTGGTGAAGAATTGGAATAAGCTGCCTAGGGAGGTGGTGGAGTCACCATCCCTGGAGGTTTTTAAGAGACGGGTAGATGTGGTGCTTTGGGGCATGATTTAGGGAGAAGAGTAGTAGGGTAGGGCTATCAGTTGGACTTGATGATGTTGAGGATCCTTTCCAACCATAATGATTCTGTGATTCTAGCATGTGATGGGTTGTTCTGAGCCAGAACTTGGCAGCAGCATGAGGACAGAAAGGCTAATTTGGGTATTTCTCAGCAGCTGTGGGGTGGGGACAACCCATTTTAGCTTGGTTTGTAGTGTGTCCTATGCAAAGTGCATGGCTTCTGTTTACATCCTGTAGTGGCTTTGCTGCCCCCAAGTGACCCCCTCACTTGTGATGTACCCAGCAATTGCTTTGTGGAAAAGGTATGGGAGGAGGCTGAGGATGGGGGGATGGAGCCTCATACTGTTGGAGGCTCTTTTGACTCCTTGCAATGGGCACCTGGATTATCCCGAAATCTCGGGTGATTCCAGAATAGCTTCTTGAGAGGTTATGACATGCCACCTTTGAAAACCCCTTGAAAATGCTGGTGGAGCTGTTTTAGGGACATGATGTCCCTGAAAAGTGTCCCATGGTGTCAGCTGAGATGGTTGCTGTCTCCTTTTATCTGAGGTACCAGCTGGAGCCACAGTCGCGGATTTTTTTTTTTCCCATGGGGCTGTCCCAGCTGCAGAGGAATTTGAGTGTTGTTTTCCAAAGCCCACTTCACTAATTTGATCCAAAAGCCTTAAAACTCTTCGTTGATGGGTTGTTTGGGCTCCACATGTTCTTCCAACACTTTGGAGACCTGATGCCCTAATGCATCCCCTGTGAGTGGTGGCCTTGGGGTGCTACCTCGTTCACTCCATTCTCTTAGTGCCTGTCCACAGCTGCTGATGGAAAGTGTCCAGGACCAAGGGTTGTTTGATCTGTACATTGACATCTGGAAACCATTGGCTTCCTTTGTTGCTGTTTGAGTCTCTTTACTTATGATGGCCTGAGTAAGCAAGGCCATCCATCCCGGAGGTGAACTTCCATCCCGAGCAGAAATGCTGTGTTGAGGCCAGACCAGTGCTGTCTAACCTGCCATCACGTTAACAGGCGCGATCCCGACTGACTAAATCGGACTGTGACTCTTTCACACACAAACCTAGGTCTTAATGCCACCACTACTCTCAAGAAAAACTCTCCTGTGAGACTGTGTGATGCTCACAAAAGGCTTTGTTTTTGTTTTGTTACCGTTGCAGTGACAGCTATATTGTGCGAGTGAAAGCTGTGGTTATGACCCGAGATGACTCCAGTGGGGGATGGTTGCCACAAGAAGGAGGCGGTCTCAGTAGAGTTGGCGTCTGCAAGGTCACGTACCCGGAAGGCAATGGAAGAAGTGGATTTCTAATCCATGGTGAAAGGCAGAAAGACAAACTGGTAATAGACCCTAATTCAACTTTTGTCTGTTCTTATAATGAGAATTATCCCAAATCAATTGCTCTTGTACTCTTGTGCAAGTTGTTTCCAAACACAAGAAGCCAGGCATGTGCAAATAGTACCAGATTGGACAAAACAAAACCATCCTCACTAGAAATGCCCTCTTTTGTGATCTAGGTTGGCATGCCACCTCCTGGAAGGAGCAGATAAAGTTTTGACATCCATATGCAAAGACCCAGTCTGATGATTGAAAAAGGGACTGCATTGGGTTGAGGTTTTTTCTTCTAAGCCCTATCAGGGATAAGTGAGAAGTGAATTGAAGTGTAAAGTAGCCGTGAAGCCAGTCACATTGCACTGGGTAATGCAGTGCAAGCCTTTCAAAAGGGCCATGAATTATTTATGCTCCATGCCGTTCAAGGTTTGAAGGAGCAGAGTGAGAATATGAGGACAAGTTGTCTCTTCTGAATTGACTCACTCAGTTTCTCCTTGTAGCTGTTTAGGAAAAAAGGAGCTCTCTTCTTTCCCCATACAAATCAAATTAATAAAGCCTTTCCCCTATTTCCAGGGTTTGTTTTGGATGTTACAGGTTGTCTCGTTTAGATATTTGATTCTTCTGAAATTTGCTCCTGTGAAGAGATGGGCTGGCTTAAAATGAATGCTTCCTGCACAGGCTCTGCAATGTCAGTGTTTGGGCAACAAAAATGCATGATTTGAGTCAGAAATTACCTTGCTTCTGAAAAGACTTGGCATTTTAAACCTGGTCCAAGTATGGTTTGTCTTTTGCAATCCTGTTTTTACTTAGGATGCTTTTTTGGATGCTGTTTGGAAGCTATACTTAACAATTTTGAGGGACAGAGTAAGACTGACAAGCCATTCCTGTTCTCCCTGAGTATCACCCTAGAGATGGTCTTCGGCACAGCAGAGCTTCAGATGGGTGCCTGACTAGGAGTGAGGGAGAAAAAAGGGTGAGGGGAGTGTTACAGCACCTCCTAAATCTGCTGCTGGCAGATAAAATTTCTGTTGAGTGACACTGTTGAGGGAAGAGGTTCTCTCTGCACCTGAGCCCCTGCTAGCTGTAACCTGTGCCATGCTGGGTCCGAGTCCAAAATAGGCTCCTGGTGTAGCAACCAAGCACCTACTCAAAAGCACAAGCAAAAGATGAATGTGCAGTGGTTATGAGAACAATTACAATGTCTGGTGGTTTTTATTAGTCATCTTTTCATAGGGAAGGATGTTCCCCTACGCGAAGCATGACTTGGCTTGCTTTTGAGTGAGGGCTGAGACAAGCGCTGGCAGTGTCCTTGGAGCGGGAAAAGTGACTTTGCTCCTCTTTTGGCGCTTGTGCCCTCCCAGGTGGTGCTGGAGTGCTTTGTGAAGAAGGACCTGGTGTACACGAAGGCAAACCCCACCTTCCACCACTGGAAAGTCGACAACAGAAAGTTTGGGCTCACTTTCCAAAGCCCTGCTGACGCTCGAGCCTTCGACAGAGGAGTGAGGAAAGCCATCGAGGACCTCATTGAAGGTACCGTGGCACACGGCAGCAGCCACTTCAACCTTTGGAAGAGGGTTTGAGTCACAGAGCTGGGGAGAGGGTTGGTTTTAAAAATCGTTTCTTGGACTTGGACATCTCTTGTGCACGTCTCTGAGTGTAGCCGGGCGCTCACCCCGAGCTGAGAAAGCCCCAGCTTAACTTTCAAGAACTGAGTTTTCTCAATCCTTAAGGAGAGAAGGGGTTTCACTCCCCAAGTATTTTTCCAGTCGTATCTGCCCTGCTCTGTCCAGACCTCTCCCCCTTAATTATGATTGAGCTTGTTATTACAGCTTTTTTTTTTGATAGGCGTCAGTTTCATGCCAGTGATGGCAACTCAAAACAGCCCAGGCTCTTAAGCAGCTAAATCTTGTCTGGCTGAGTCTTTGTTAAATTGTACTATGAATTCCTGCCTGGAGTTGAATAAAACTTTGGTTTGGTTTGGTTTTTTGCAGGAATGAGTTTGTCTGCATCCTCTTAGTTGTATGCTAGTTCTTGAAGACTTTGCTGTGTTTTGGGTTCTGTTTTTTGTTTTTTTTTTTAATTCTGAAGAAAAAATTCGTTTGAATTGCTTGTACTTGGAAGTTGTCATAAGTTTTTCCTTTTCACATTTCATTGCAATCGGACAATCGTAATACAGCTATAATTCAATAGTACTTCAGTTTTAATGAAATTCAGTTCTTCATGGAGTGTTTGCCTGATTGGTTTTGTTTTAACCATGCCACTTCCCGTGAGGATTTAGTGGTCCAAAGTCTTTCTCCTTCTTACCCAAGAGTGACTGATACATTTTTATATGCAGATGGTGGTATTTTTTGAGGATACTGGCACAACTATATACACAGATCTGTATTCTTTGTGAGAACATCAGCTCCATAACTTTATGGATGCCTTGTCATTGCTTTAACATGGAAATGATAGATACTTGGGAGAGAATTAATCCCCTAGGGCTCTTTCTTGGTAAACACCTCATCAGTTAGATGGAAGGAAGGGTCTTCTCAGCTAGGTAGTTGTTTGCTTTTTCCCTTGCCATTAACATGGAGAAGTTACATCTAGGCCTTTTGCTTTCTTAATCTTGCTTACTAAAACCAGGAGGCATTTTGAGTCTTTAAAAGTGTGATGTTTTAAGTGGCCCGGGATTGTGCAAGGTTTCAAGGAAATGGTAACTCATCTGTATTGAGTAGTATTTTGGAGGTACGTGGACGTGGCAACTCCTGCTCTGCTGTTTCTCATCCGTTTTATAGTGGAGGTATTTAAGATCAAGTTCTGCTATATCTCAGATACTTAAAAATCAGCAGATCTATATTTATCCCATTAACATCACAGACTGATCCCCAGGAGCGTCTTCCTCCTTAACTTCCAAATAAGGCTTCCTGAATGAAAAACGTTAACTGGCTTGTGCACACACGGCATCAGGCAGTGGATTTAATTTATCCTTCATTTTTTCTTCATGTAGTTGATCAAATTTAGCAGGTAATAATGAGCACAACAAACTGCATTCACGAAACCGCTGCTTTAGTACTAATATTTAACTGACAGTTTGTTCCCTGTAGCATCAGAAGCGTAGAAGTTTCCTGCGCCCTGTGCAGCTCTGTAGAGCGTCAGGATTTTTTTTACTTCTGAAGCTAATGTAGCAGAAGGCACACATGTTTTCATGTTACTTAGTGTTTGAAGTGGGATTTCGCACTCAGCTCTGCACATCTTCATGGTGGTGCCACTGAGAGCAGTGAAGGCTGGTACCGATAGCATTGTATAAAAGCACATTACTTTAAAGAATTTCCAGAATGAAGGTGGTACAAACTGTTCAGCTATTTTAGTTTAGGGGTGTGCTGTGGCCCTAATTCAGTATATAGTGGGCTTAGTTTAAAAAAAGTGCCTTTGACTTGGGGTTTCTCCCTCCATCAGAGTATCTTGCTGCACCCACCCCCCCTTGGCAGCCTTGGAAGTGGGAGTGAGTGGTGAAGCCAGCTGGGAAGGGAGTTCAGGATCCTTGGCCAAGGGTGGAGAGAGGGGTCACCCCCTTTTAGCGACAACATAACTTTACTACCAAATCCAGGGATGGCATGTGCTGCCCTCCCTGCTGCTCTTCTGTGATGTGGGTGCTGACCAGGCTCTTGAGCGTCTCTGGAGGGTGACACCTGCAGGGTGGAGAAGGAGTTTGGAGGAGGGTATTTTAATGTTTTCCCACTTCTAGACAGTTGCTGTGTACTTAATGAGAACTACATTCCAGTATTTTGCTCTCGCCTATAGTTTTACACATTTCAGTTCCTTTCAAATACTTCCCTTAAGTGGGACAAGGTAGCTTTCTGAGAAGCAGCTGGTAACAGGGAAGACCTTTACAATATATAACAACTTCTGAAATGAGAAGAAGAAAAACAACCCAATATAACTCTTCATTGTCAAAGTGAGGTTTGTTGTTTTAAAGAAAAAGTCATTTTCCCTTCCAGATTTAAGGAATATGTAAAGAATAACTTGCATGGTTTCTTGACAGAAAGGATCAGACCTCAAGCACTGATTAGTTCATAGTTCTGCAGTTCTTTAGAAATTAAAGTCTTCTGTAATTAGAAATGCTAACTGCTGTTTTTAACGTAGTTAATTAGGTTTGGCAGCCATGTAGTTGCATGTCAAGAAACACTTTCAGATTTTACCTTTCCAACACAGCTACCAGTAGGTTGGGTTTTTTCCTTCCTTAGTTTGAGCCACTCTTCTACATGTCTGCAATGTACAAAGTTGTGAGAATCCAAGTTTTTACCAGCCTGATTCAGAAAGTTACATAAAAGTGCCCTGTAAAAACTCTGTTGTTTGTGGGTTTTTTTTTTTCCTAGGGTCTACAACATCCTCGTCAACACTTCACAACGAGGCTGAGGTCGGCGATGACGATGTCTTCACTGTAAGTACATGTCACCCAAAGTCGTTCTCCTTTACGCTCTAGTTTACGTGGCCTACTTGGAAAGGTTGGAGTTTTTTTAATTTTTATGCCTCAGGGTTGGCATCCAGCCATCATCGTGTTTGGCCAGTGGGTGTGTTTTATTTTATGGAAGTATATCCTCTCCAGAAGGTAAAGCCTTGGGTTTCTGTTGGCTTCCCATCACCACATAAAAAGCATGGCAAAGCAGATGTTGTCAGGGCTAGAAATGAGCAAATAACAACCTGTGACTTGGTCTGAGTGGTGAACACACCTCTTAATACCTCTCTCTCTGTCCTTAAGAAGCTTCCCACAAGCTAGAGTAGATGGCTGCTACGCAGGTGCTTACTCAGGGAAATGAGATTCTGAGTTACAGTTGTTAACAAAAAACAACTTCAAAGATGTTTCACCTATGCATGAAACATCAGAAGTTCAAACAAGTGTTTTTCAGCTGGAGGAAGGCACAGTAGCATGGCATCTACCTAACCAGCGGGGAGTGAAGTAGGAGCCAGTTTCTTGTGTTTAATTTGTGTTAATGTCTAGAAGGTGTTTTGGAGCTTTTCTGAAACAGAAGCAGCTACTGTTCCTGCTACACTTGCACACTTTAAAAGAGGGGGAAGAAACTGTCGGATGAAATTGTAATGCAATCATTGGTACTCCATGGGCTTGAAAACAAGATACTCACAGTGAATACTTTGTCTCCTTAATGTATTTGCTCAGCTCCGATCGCAGACCCTCACATGCACACGTCCATCTGTTAGTTGTATTACAAATGCCCTCCTTGTCCTGTGGCACAGGTGGGGACTAGACGGCAGGAAGGGTGGAAGGTGAGACAGAAGGTCCGTTGAAGTCTTTGGGATGCTTCCCTACATCTTTAGGGTGAATGAGGGAAAACTGAGCATCAGGCTGTTTCGGAACAGTCACTGGGAAGCACTCAAAGCCAAAACATGTTTTTGAGGGTGATGTTTCGCCAGTACGGGACCAGGGCGGATTCCCTGCCTCATTTGACCAGATCCTCCCCGATGACTGGCATGTTGTTCTCATCTGTCCTTTTGTCACGGCTCCAGGAAACAAACAACAGCAGGCAGGGTTAAAAGGTGATTTCCTGTGCTCTGCAGCAAAACTATCATTAGCAGCTGCTTCCCAACTACCTTGCCAGAAGTGATTTATAGGCGCTTGGATGGGGCAATCTTGGGGGGAGGTACCAGTGGAGCCAGAGCAGTTTACCAGTTCATGCTGTTTTGTCCCCAGATTCGCTAGGCAAGCTGTGCACTGATGGGGATGAGTGATTGCACACTGGATGTGCATGCGGCTCTTCTATGCTCGTCAGAAAGGGTTTGACCATCGAAATGTGCCTTGGGTGGGTGTGTGCCATCTCTTGCTGGGTTAGACATAGATATACACAGTGTTAAAGCAGTGAAATACAGAGAATAGGAAAGGGTGTCTTTTGCGAAAATCCAGCTGATGTATAGGGACCTGGGAGTTCTCCTGAATTTCTCCGTAAGCTCAATCTTGTGATTCAGTTTTGATTTTTAAACTCACAGGATGCTTTTTACTGGGAGGAAGAAGTTGTTGCCTTTAAGTAGATGTGGCTTTACATTGGGAAGGTTGGATGAATGGTTCTGCAGCTGCATCAAAATAACTCAAACTCCTGCATTTGAAGTGAAGAGCCAAAACTCTTGAGATATTTTACCCTTACTTGACCCCAGGGAAGTGANTCCCCCCCCCCCTGCAGATGTTTATGGGTAGGAGGCTCAGTGGAGAAGGAGGAGCAGCCTACTTAATAGCAGTAGCGAGGAGGGAAACCTCAGCTGCAGTTGGCACCTTGTTAGGATCAACGAGGAGGTTCACAGCTCAAGTTGTGCTCTGCCTGGCAGCTCTCTCTGTATGTTTCATGATCTCCAGAGTGTGAGAGGGACTTCACTGCTGGTGCTAGCTCAGGTGGTGATGTTGGTCAAGCTGTCACATCAGGGCAGGTGTGGTGAAATAAGGCTTTAGGAGCATCCGTTTTTTTCCCCTCAATATTTCTTCTTTGTTTTCCTGGGATGAAGTCTTTCCTTTTCCTACAATCCTTAAGCTCTTTGAAGCTCCCATTTATTTGGTGGGTGATGGTGAAGTGTGAAGTCTGCATCAGCCAGAAATAACAGACTGAAGTATGGAGGGGTTTTAGACTGGAAGAAATTGGTAGGGCTGTGGTATGGTTTATTTTTACCCTTCTGTTTCATTCTTTTTTGCGCTTCTTTTTAACTTGTGTATCCTGGTCCATTTGGTCATCCATGCACACAAAACTTCTTTACAACTTCCCTGTAAACTCCTCAGCCACAGCAGTGGATTTTACGTGTTTGGGGGTTTTTCTCTGTTTTAAAGCAAAAGTACATTTGTTCTTTTTTATTTCCTAAGGTAGTTATTAAAATCCTCACAGTCCTCCCCCTCTCCCACACATGCATGAATAAACTTAACTGCGTGCAGCAGCATTTTCAGAAGCATCTGCATGATTGAGTCATTTAATCAGTCATTTACCCATCTCTGCAAATCCCAACCGTTGCTGCTGTGCTGCTGCCTCAACTATTTGGCCTGAGGTCTTGCCTCTTGAAGATGTTTCAATCTCTTCATCCACAGTGGTCCAAAATGTCATGTCTTACGCTGCTTTGCCAGCAGCCATCCCAGCTTCACCTTGTGTGTCAGGACTGGTGGTTGCACCAATGTAATGGTACCAGCTTAAAAAACAACCACCCTTATTACATGTAAGCTCTGACCCTGATGGGGCAATTGGATATTGGTTGATGCAGGGCTTTTATATGGTCCCTGATCCTGTTACCTTCAATACTGTGCTGTGGGATGATGACATTGTGCATATTTTCATGCATGCAACTCGTACATCATCTGTTTGTTTATTTGTCAGCCAGCATGCAACCCTTCCAGGCATCCAGCAAGTTATTTACATGGGGAAGAGAAGGTTTGCTCCAGGGGTAGAGCTGTCCCTTAGGCGATGATCTTGTTTGGCTTGATGGAGGATCATTCTCTTGTACCAGAAAGAGAATTTTTGGGTTTTTTAAGGGGGTGAATTGCCTGCAGCTGTGGGTACATGTGCTTGAGAAGCATCAGTGGTGTAGGTAGACTTACCTCCTCCCATCAATGTAACTTGCAGTGCCAAGACTACAACTTGGACAGCAGTACCTTGCCCCGTCCCTATGAGGTGCTATTCCTTATGCTCCCCATCCATAATTCTGAAGCATGGGTTATATCTTTAAAAACAGGACTTTGCCTTTCAGTCATTGTCTTGTGGATTAGACCTTGCAGCAATGATTAATGGATCAACAGATGGATCAATGCAAGCCTCTGTTCTGAAACAGGGCAGAAAGCAAAAGTATATAGAAATAAATGTCACTGACTTGAGGGGAACTTGCTATTTTTTAAATGAAATCTCCATTTAGAATTTTGAACAATGTGTAGTTGTGTTTCTTTAATTCCAGATCCTCAGTAGAGCCCATAAATGTTTTCCATATGTTAGCAAATAAATTTCTCCTGTCTTGTACATTATAAATCGTCCTCTCCAGAGATGCAATCTGAGTAAGACTAGCCATCCATTCGGTCTCCTCTGGGGGAAGCAGGGTCTTTGCAACAGTCTGAGATTATTCTGTTTGTGTTCATCCAGCTTGCATCCTCAGCCTTCTTCAATTAACATTCGTTTCAGAAACAACATTTAAGAAGGACTGAATATATTCTGTAGTTCCTCAATAGCAGAATTTGCCATATAATTGAGTTCTTGTGCAATTTTTTTTCCTTAATCTACACTTCTACTCTCGGTTGCAGATAGTAATCCCACATGACGACAAAGTGAAAAATGTGAGTGGAGTCCAAGGAAAGAAAGGTCAATGTCTTCCAGAGTCTGCAGAGTGCCTGAAATGTCTCTTTTAGCAACCTATCTGAAAAAGCAGAGGTGCTCATTCTGAAACCTTATGACCAGTTCAGCTGAACCACTGCTGGTGTTTTTTCAGATAATTCCACAGCCTTGCATGTGCTTTCATGCTAAAGAAGAGGCACCACCTGGCAGGAGGAGCAACAGCTCCTATGTCAGCTCTGGTTTGTGAACCTAAAAATTACTTCAGTCCCATTCGCAGGAATATGAGGAAGAAAATAAAGCCCAACCTTACTAAGTTTGATACGCGTGTTACAATTACAGCAGTTTCATGTAATCAATACCAACTTCTAAAAGTCCTAGTTTTTATTCAAAGTAATACTTTCAGAAATTTGCATGTAGAGAAGGCAAAATCTAGAGGTGCGTGGCTGAGCTACAGGGTTCTGTTTCAAGACACCTAGACTCGATCCGTTGCTTCAGTTGCAGATGCCTGGCTAAAAGCCTGTTTGCCTCGGTTCCTAAACTGCAAGACAGGGAAAGTATTCTCCTGTTCACTAAGGTGATGTGAACAGGTCTTAATGCCAACACTTTTCTTCTTTGTGCAGGGCCCCAGTGGTGGGATTCCCACTAGGCTTCCAGTAGAAGTCTTCAGTCTCATGTTTTTACCACAGAACTGTGTGCTTGGAGTGATTCTGCACCCATTGTGCCTTTTCCTCAGCATGAACGTATACCCCTGTGCTGGGGGACGTTTGAGTTAGGAAGTTTCTCACATGGCTTGGGCACTGCTGACAGTCGTTTGAGAGAGACATAGTTACCCATTCTCTGCTGTAGCAGGGTAGATTGTGGCAGTGTTAGCAGTACAGTCCTCCTTGAATCTCTTCTGGTTTTCTAATTAAAAATCAGATTTCTCTCTTCTGTCTTTCCAGGAAACCTTTTCCCTACTTTCATCTCCCATGTGGATCTCAAGCATGTTACAACCTCACTTGAAATTTATAAGATTTATATTAGTTAGATAAACACTAAATCTGATTTTTTTCTTACTGGCTTGGTCCTTTCCTGTTCAGATGGTTCTTTTAAA
Organism: Galbula dea; assembly: GCA_013399015.1. NCBI lineage: Eukaryota > Metazoa > Chordata > Aves > Piciformes > Galbulidae > Galbula > Galbula dea. Next base: position 75,237 of record VWZX01004393.1, on the reverse strand, counting down.
GAAACACTGTAGCTCTTCTTCTTTCAAGTACAGGTGTAGAAACCCAGTCCAATTCCTTTGGAATATATTGGTAAGTTCTTTGTGATGCCGCAGCATCCCTCATCCCATCTCTCCCCGGAGAACAATGATGCTGAGAGGACAGGAGCACTGAGTGGCGAGATTTCTTTCTTTTCGTGAGTTGCACTCAGGGATTAAGGAGCAGCAAGAGCCTGCAAGTTCCTTTTTCTTAAGGCTAATATAAACTAACATAAAGGAAAAAATGCCTTTTGTAGGAGTAGAGCTCTGTACAGGGATGGTGTGGAGCTTAGGTTGTCACTGTGAGCGTATCCACCTTGTTTGCTCTGTGAGGCTGAGCAAAGCAATTAAGGGATTGTCACAGCAATAGGACTAGATGACCTTACCTACATTATTGTTCCTGCCCAGCAGCTGTCTGTGTTGCGCACGTACGGCCAAAGGGTTCACTGCTGCTAGCCACATCCTCCGATGGCTGGATTTTGGGCTTGCATTGTAATAACGAGATTTTAAGGTGGGGGGAGAAAGAACTTGCCAAGAACAGAGAAGTTCACACACTGAAACCAGCAGGCTGAAATTCCTCCCTCAAAAAAAGTCTTTCCTGGCTTAGAGCAGTGAACTAATGGACTGAGCTAAGATTTATGCTCTGGCTTTTTTTTCTGGTTGTGTCTCTCAAATGATGCACAATGCTCTGGGTATCCCCATCCTACACTTGAACAGTCAGGGCAGTGACTCGTCATGTTCTGAACATGGCTTTCGCTCTTCGCACTTCAGAGCTGTAAGGTCTGCCTTGATTTGTTCCGGCAGAGTGACTTCAAGGGTAGTCCAGAGTCATTACTTTATCTGTAGTTTGGTTTTGCTCTTCTTCCCGTACATACCAGGGTGTATCAGCTTCTTAGTGGAATTCTTCCCGCTTTTAAGCCAGAGGTTGGGATAAAGGAGAGACGCCACTGGAATACTGAAGAGGTCCTGGGTATCCAGGACTAGCTATTTTAAGCCTAGCTTCTTTTTATTCTTCTTCCCTCCACCCCGACCATCCCCTCCCTTTCCCCCCCACCTTTCTTTGGGTTAATTTTGCCCACAACAAATTCACGTCACTCAATGGGAATTGTTAATGATGCTCAAAGAGATTTTTCAGTAGGGAAGGTCAAGTGGAAAGTTTTTCTTTGGCTCTCAGGGGGTTTTTATAATGTTGTGTCTCTCCCTTCCCTTCAGAACTTCCTGTTCCTTTTATGTGATGCCTTCAAAACTGTAGGGGCAGTTACTATCTACTTCAGCCTATAGATTGTCCTTGCTCACTTGCAACCTGTTGTCTGGACAGGAGGAGATACAAAAATTACTGTGGTGTGGAGGTATGCAGGATAAGATCTATTCTTGTGTATAGAACGGATTTATGAGATCTAAGTGAAGAGCTAAGGGGAACTGGTAGGAGAGAGAATTGTGGGGTAGATTTGAAGCTTTATTTTCTTCCTTTAAAAGAAAGGAGGGGGAGATAGAGGCCTTGTACAATTTATGTATGGCTGTATTGTATTTATATTATTTTTTTGCTTTCAGGTCAAATGCTGGTAGGCAAATCAGGCTTTCTTGCTAGAGATAAGGAATATGCAGTTTAACACAATTCCCAAATACCCTGAACTTCAGTTGCTTTGGCACCATTTCAATCTAAGGCTTTAAAACAATAGAACTTATTCCTTTTTTATTTCTCCCTTTGTTTTTGAAAACAACCATATCAGTTTGGTTCTTTTATCACTCAGTCTTCGAACTCCTGAAGTCCCTAGCAAGGCTGGAATCACTGAAGCAGTACTGCAGTGTTTCCTGAGGGTCCAGCAGTTGCTGCCATGCTGGTGGGGGGAGGATGAGAACACGGCTGGAAATCCAGTCAGTGCCCGCATGCACTTCGTGGAGGAGGCAGGAGGGTGTTCGCTGTCTCAAAACCAGACTCAAAAAGAAAATACGTGATTTTTAATTTATTTTCTTTCCACCTTAGCAGCCCAAATACGGGAACTGATCCTTTTTGCAAGTATCAGCCTACTAAGGGCTTGGGGTGTTTGGGGTGTCTGTGAAGACAAGATGAGGAGCATCTTTTGTTTGGTAACAAATTATCAGGCAGAAAATATCTATATTGCTATCAGATATTCCAAGTCTTGCTGTCATGTAGCTTTTATGTAGCTAATTATAGCAGTGACTTGGATGTGTTGAGCTACTTTGATGAGGGTAAGCAATTTCTCTTGTCACAATTCTTCCTCTCAAGACCATTTCTGTAGTGTATTTTCTGGCTCCGTACCATTCCCACATACAAACACAGTTGGTCCTGCACTGGGATTGGGATATGTCTTGCAGGAAACTGAAATTTGATCTGCCGCTGCAATGGAAGTTTCCTTATTGCTGTGTCTTGCCAGAACTTGTAGTTTGTACTCCAGTTAAGTATTGAGTTTTGTTCAGTTCACCCCAGCAGTTCAAAAAAGATTTTTGTCAGGGTTTTTTGTTTTTCCCTTTCTCTTTTTAGCACCAATTTTGCCTTTCCCTGGGCTTAAGTGATGATGTGGTGGCATATTTTAATGTGGCACTTCGTTTGGTTTTATACTTTATTATGTATAACCAGACTTGCATTCATTGAAGAAATCTTTAGCTCACCAAAAAGCCTATTTTCTTGTGTAATGTGCAGTCACTTGGGGCTTTGGGATGAGAAGAGTCACCAGCAAACCTGCCTGTAGGGTTCCTCGTCCAAAGGGGAATTGACTGATGCCTCTCCAGCTGCATTTTCTAGCTGATGGATTAATGATCTGAGTGTTGTGGCACTGTGTCACACTTGCAGTCAGATAGCTGCATGTTCATCTTCTGAAAACATAATTTGGCTGTGTAGTAATGTACTTGAACTATGTGATGAGTTAAAGTGTGAAGCTCTTTATGAGCATGTTCCCTTTTCATTCATTTGGAGCTGAATGCTTTAGTGCATTTATGTGCTCAGGGCACAAATGTGTCAGAAACAAAATATAGCCAAGGTGAAATTTCCCTTTCTTAATGTATAGTAAAATGAAGGGGAAGGAGATTTCCCCCCCACCCCCCTTTTTTTTTTTTTTTTTTTTTTTTTAAAGCCTTATTTTTTAACCTGGATCAGTTTACTAGATGGACTTAGCATGTAGCCCTCTGCTGGCAATAGCAGCAGCTCAGGTAAAGGTGGTATCCAGAGGGATAAGCATCCAGAGGTGAAGCTCAAATTGCTGGCTGCCAACAAAGCCATCCCTGGGAACCCCTTGGTGAAGGGGAGTTTTCCTATTCCCCCACAAAAGCAGCCACCGTGGTCCTTGCATAGCTCTGATCCTTCACCCTCAATCAGGAGGAGCATTTGCAAGTACAGCTCATCCTTTTGTGGTTTGCAGCACAGTGATTTGCCTACCTCGGCTTGTCAGCAGAGCCTTGCAGGCTGGGTTTGTGGACTTCTTGTTTTGGCCTTGCTTGTGTTCAGCTGTGGTTCCTCGGGCATTTCTTTGGCATTATGTAAGGAGGACTTGATTTGAGGCAAGATACCCATGAAAAGCAAGTTGTTTTTCAGCCGACTCAGTTTCCCCCACATTACTTTTGCAGCACAGCTGTGGCAAGAGCAGAGCTGTTGTGAGGAAGCAGGAATGAGGTTGCAGGGGTTATTTGAGTGCCGTATACAAAACCACAGCCAAGGCATTCAACTTGACTGATGTATCTTTAGCCCCAGCACTGCTGAGAGAGCCAGCAGAGCAGGGAGGGGCTCCTGCTGTCCCCTGTTTACCAACACAGTTTGACTCCATGCTGAGCCAGTCTGGGGAAGCACACTAAGAACTAGCCTAATGAAAAAGAGCAAATACTTTTCCAGTGGTTTAGCTCCTCGAACCAGCTCACTGTAGGGCCAGAGAAGCTCAAGGGAAACCCTAAGAGTGATTGGCTAAGTGGCTGGCAAAAAACCTCTGCCACTCCACTAATGTTTGTTGTGCCACCTGAAATCCATCACGTACCCCTAGCCATGGATACACCACCTTCTGCAAAACAGCTTCACTGCGGGCCTTTGCTCTCTGCTTGTGCCCATGGTACAAGGTGGTTCATGCACTTGTGGCTGAGCCTCACTTACTATTTATGGCATTCTTCTTCTTCAAGCTGCTACTGCAAAAATCTATCCTTCCATGAAGTCCATCGACATTGTATCCCGTAACATCCTCATAGGCAAGTATTGGAAGCATGGGTTTGATGAGTAGACAGGCTGAGAATTGGGCAGACAGGAACCTCACAAAGTTCAACAAGGGCGAGTGTAGGGTACCACACCTAGGGAGGAATAACCCGATGGACCAGGACAAGTTGGGGGTTGACCTGCTCTCCCAAAAGAAGGATCTGGGTGGGAGTGCTGGTGGGCAACAAGCTAACCAGGAGCCATCAGTGTGCTCTTGTAGCCAAGGCCCAGGCTGCCCAGAAAGGTTGTGAAGTCTCCTACTCTGGAGGGATTCCAGATCCACCTGGGTGTGACCCTGGGCAGCTTGTTCTGTGTGACTCTGCTTTAGCAGGAGGTTAAACTAGATGATTCCCAGAGGTCCCTTCCAACCCCTGCTGTTCTTTGATTAAGACACAGAGACGACAGAATAGCTGAGGCAGTGTCGATGGGGCTGTGTTATGTCCAAATGTTATGCTTTTACTTTGAAATTCATAGCTGATATTACTCTGGTTTTCCATTAGGTTCCTTTAATCTGGGCTTTGCAGTTAGCTTTTGAAGCATATGGTCCTTTTTTGGCCAAGGGGAGCTTGAAAATTTCACAGGGACAAAAAATAACCTTTTCTGTTATTTTAATATACAGCCTGAGGAAGTTACTTTCAGCAAGCAGCTATATTTGTAAGCTACAATCTCTCTGGCTGTTGCTTTTAAATGCTTTGGCCCAGGACATTCATGGGAGGAGGTGCCAGGGACGCAGGCTGGATTTGAGATGTCTTACCCATGACTGGATGCTTCCTCTGAAGGTGACATGTGGAGCAGACGGACCCCACGCAGGGTGTAAACAGGGTTGGAAAGAGGCAGCCTTGGCCAAGGAACAGAGTGGCCATTTCCTGCACCACGACAGAAGGGATTAGGGAATCGCCACTTGGCACAGAACCTGGCGGGATTGGTGGGGCCTGAGGGATGCGGATCTGGAGCGTGTGGTCAAAGCCGTGCTTGGCCCCAGCCTCTCCACGTAATTTGGACAGGGGAAAGCATTTGGCTCCTTGTGCTGAGCTGGAGCATCCATCCTGGTGGTGATGTGAAGGCAACTTAGTTGGCATCGCAAGACAAATGACCATGTTGCCTTGCACTTCATGAAGGAGCCTCTAATTTCCATTTGCTGTTTAAACACTGACAAATCTGGTTTTAATCTGTTGTCCATCGTGTAATAGGCAGAAGAGAAGAAAATACAGAGTTCAGGCCGCTTGGAGCGTGCACTCAAGTTTTGCTGCTCTAATTTGGTTACATTCTCTCAAAAGTCCTATTCCTTTTTTTTTTTTTCCCCATCTTTGGGGTTTCTTTTTTTTGAGAGTTTGGAAAGGAGGAGGAGGAGTTAAACAGTGAAATATGTTTTTACGTGAGGCTTCAAGAATGATTTTCCTGTGAAGTGGCAGGCTTCCCGTTTCTCTCATTCAAAGGAAAAAACTACAAACTACCTTCTGACGCACAAAATACCGCAGGGTGGTGTTTCCTCTGTCCCCAGGCATGTGTTTAGTAGTAACTGAGGATGAACAACAGAATACAAGAGTTCAGGGAGCTCAAAATGGGCCTTTGGCCAGTACAGAAGTGCATTACAACCAACTGCATCTAAATAGCTCTGTTTCCTTCCCTCACCTGCCTAATGCATTTTGCCAAGTGTCTGCTTGCCCCTTACCTGGTAAATATTTTAGGAAAATTAAATCAGAAGTGATTACAGGAAGCAGTTCATCTCTCTCTGGTTCTGCCTGCAAAATGAGAAGGAAAGGCAGAGGTAAATAAGGACCACTGCATTTTTAAGCAGAGCCTGACATATTTGCAGTGCATGTGAATAGGGTGTTTTAAAAGTTTGCATCAGCTGTTGGCTTCTATTTTGGTGATGAATTCCAGCTAAAATAATGTGGATGCTCATAACAGTGTGAATAAATGACCCCTAACTGACTTCTTAAAATATCGTAGAAGTCTGCTGAGGGAAGTTTTCGTTTAACTGTGTTTTCTCCTCCACTTGTAATCTAACCTGGTGTATTAGGTAAGAGCAGCGCACTGCTGAACTTAGAGGCTGAAAGATCGAACTTGTATGTAGCAAAGACATTAATGGTGGATTAGGTGCACCAGTTGTTGTTCATCTTCTTTGGTATTCTAATTTTTATTAGTATTTTCATTCCCCTTTTCCCCCCGTTATTTTCTTTTTTAGTCCCTCGTGGAAATTTCTGTGGAGAAGAGCTGAGGTTCAGTGGTGACTTGGATGAAACCATCTGCTGAGCTTCGCTTCTTTATTTCTTAGCATCCCTACTTGGAAAGGAAAAGCTTTCTCCAAAAGGAAAGCTTTTTGTCAGGATTAGATGTGCTCAAATCCCTGGTAACCCCTTAAAATTAGGAGCTGGGGCTTTGCAAAGTAACTACAGCTATGTTCTTGACAAGCAGGTCAAAGACAGAAGACTTTAATGAGGAGCTAGCGCCCTCCTCAGACCCCCTGTTTCTGCCCCCTGCTTCACCTGGAGACTCTCCTGTACCACCAGGGCACAAGGCACTACAGGTGGTTAGCTGGGGTCAGGGAGCTGATACAAAAATGATTTGGGGCTGGATTCCTGTGGTTCTTCACCCAAGCATGTGCACAGAGCAAGGACTGGGACTAGTGGGAAGGAGAAGCAGAGACCATCATCCCCCGCACTGTGGACCTCGGTGGCTGTCTCTCACAGCCTTAGCAGAGGACAGCTGTGGATAACGTGGCTAATGTTACTTGTTAGAGGAGGGAGGCTTTGCTAATCTTCGTGGAGCTGTACAAACACAAATATTGGGCAGCTGATCATCCCAACAATGCTGTAGTCTGCACCAAGATGTCATTTCCAATGTATAAACAGATTAACAGTGCCCTTCACGCAAAAAGGAAAAGCATGCTTCTGTCCCTGATGATTTTAAGCAGTTGGTTAGGTTTAGCAGTTCCCAGGTTTAGGTAAAAAAATCCCACTGAACCAATGTAGCTCATCTCAGCATGGAGAAATCAGTCGGGCCACAGCAAGGAAGAATTGCAGGAAATAAGATGGAAATGTGGGAGTCCTGGTAAAGAGAGGTTCTCTGGATTGATGAGGACACAAGCACCTCATGGGTAGGCAGACCCATTCCACTTTCAGCACTGTACTGTGGGATTGCTATGCTGCCTGTGGAGCAGCCCTGGAGCTTCTGGTTGGTTTTGTTTTGCGGTGGTGTTTTTTTTTTTTCTCTTCTCCTTACAGCATTATGGTTTTCCCTTAAAAGTACCTGATGCAAAGACTTTTCGTTCCATTGAAGCATTGATAGCACAGCACAGCAGTACTCTAGCCCAGTGAGGCAGCAAGGGCAAGGCAAAGGGGTATCATATGGGAAGGAAGTGTTGTGTTGACCTGCTCACAGCCTCTGGTCCTGGGCTGAGTCTGAGCAAAATAGGGCTCTGTCTTCAGTCCTGCTCTGACTTTTGCAGGCCTTTCTCTTTGTACCTGGTCAAACGTCTGCTTCTGAGGAGATGTCTGATGCCTTGTATCGCTGGCAAGTAGTGAAAGAGGAAAAGCTCTCTTGAGTTTTCCCCCTTACCACATCTGAGTGTTTGCCATATCATTTAACTGTCTTATCCTCACGTGCTCTTTTTACTCCTCAAAGTGAGCCATTAAGCCACATCTGTGGTCCACGCAGAACTGACTGATGAGGCCAGAACTGGGTTTAGCATTAGCTTAATGGAGATGATCTTGTGCACTGAATCCTTGTAAATGTTCCTTGACTTTTGCTGGCTTAAGACAGCACAGCCACTAGCATCTTTCTGGCACTAAAAACAATAACCACAAAACTTACAAATACAAAAGGTAGCAGTAAAACTAGCAAGGTTTCTGCACTTTATAGTGGTATTTTTTGTAAGCGCTGACTAGGAAACAGTCCAAACATTTGAGAAATTTTAGTCCTGTTCCGGTTTTATCAAAAATTGAATCCATGCTTATTGTAATAGTTGTGTACAGTCAATTTGTCTTTGAACCGTACTGGAATATGATCTGAAATGAAACTTTTCTTTCAGACTCTCTGCTAGGGGATAGAACTAGACTCAGCTCCAGAGGTCCTCAGTAGACGAGAGTGTCAAAATGTTTCAAAATGTATGGAAGCAGTTTTCTTTCAGACAATTTCTACTTTCTCTTCAGTGATAGGAAACAGAAATCTGACAAAAGCATTTTCTTTCGTGGCTTTTTCTTGCCATGACAAATTAAAAGCTTGTGCTCAGGAGGTAGGAGTCTCAAATCTTTAGAGATTTTCACACTGAACCTTTTTCTTAGTACTTAGATAATCTAAGACCCTTTTGAAGTAGACCGTCTTGGGTATGCAGGACACACTTAGAGGAGGATGGAAAGTGTTAGCTCTTTCCTTTTCTAATTTTCTTGAATAGAGAGAGGTAGTTGTTTGGAGACAAAGATGAGGATTTTTTCTGTTCCTCTGTGAAATTCAAAAGTGCTATATCTCCTTAGGCTCAAACAAAACAAAATGAAGGAAGGCCTTGTTCTGGCAAGATTAAGCTGAGGGAGTTCTGGGAGACTATGTTTTATCTTAATTTCTTTGGAAAGGTGGAAGTTTCTTTTCCATGCATCCAAAATAACTCTGACTTCCTCCTTGTGAGGTTCCTAAACAGCAGAGTCTCTGCAGATAAGCTGCAGATTGGTGCTGAGCTCAGTACTGTTCCAGCAGCTTTATCAGTTTTCCTTTCTGTATTGATAGCACAGCTGTGTTTTGCCTTATTCCAGCAAAGGAAAAGGGCCAAGCGAAGAAGAGCTGGCTTGTGCCAGGGCTCCCAAGGGGTTGCACCTGGGCAGAGCACACAAGCAAAGGGCTCTGGCTGCCTTCAGAGAGCTCATGTCACCAGTCTTTGGGCTATGGCTGGGTAGGACAGCAGTGGCTGTCATTTTTTTCAGGCTCATCCTCAAGCCTTGGATTGGTGAGGGAGCTGGATTTCTTGTCCTGGGGACACCAGGAATGTCTTTTCAGGTGGCGATGAGCTCCTCTTTAACATGTCCAAGCTTCCCGAAGTGGACATGGGAGGTGCTGCGGGGAGGTTTAGCTGTCGCAAAAGGCTGCCTTGGTAAAGGCGAGACCTTGAACCCCCACCAAGCTTTGCATTTCTGTGGTGTGTGTCAACAGTCACCCTCAGATACAGATGATGCAGTGAGCAGGCTTGCACAGAAGTGGGAGATGAGCAAAGCAGAGTGTGGCAGTAGAGGGCAGGTCAGCTTGTAGAGGGCTTGTGGTTTCTAAAGGCCAGACTGGCACAGGTTTCCACTTCTTTAGGATCAATACTTGTGAAACTACTTACTCAGCATCACCATACTTCTGTTCCCTCTTGTCCTCACCACCTCATGTAACAATTAAAATCCTAGAGGGGGGAAGTGGGAGGGAGAAAATCTCGTCTTGCTTGACCCAGGAATATTTTTGACAGCAAATTTACGGATGCTTTAGCTGACTGAGAGCACTTCTGGGAGTTACAAGTGACAGAGCTCCAGAATTTCCTTCTGGCAACCAATTTCTGCCAAGCTACATTTTGAGATGAATCTTTCTCTTTTGTAGTCACCTTTGGGTGTTGCATCACATGGGTTGAACCTATTCTGTAAAGCCATTGCAGGCAAGGTCCAGTTTAGGAGCAGAAGAAGGCTTCTTTATTTCATTTATAGTGATAGATGCTTATCTCAGAATGTGACTTAGGCACCTGATTAGCCGGCCGTTCTTGTGTAGCAAATCCAATTCAATGAGAAGTAAACTGCAGTAAATGATTAACATAATCTTCTTTACTAATGACTCAGTTTTTTTTAATTTAATGAGTCATTTCTGAAAGTCTGAGGGGGAAACAAGGACTTTTTTTTTTTTTTTGTATAAATGATCACATTGCAGTCATTGGCACGTAGTTCAGTGTTGCTTCTCCAAGCAGCCATGTCAAACGTGGTACATGTCCTTGCTCAGATAGGTACAGCTCACTTGGAAAAGGAAGTGTGTTGCACAGGTTTTATAAAGTTGCTATTATGGTCGTGGTTAATGACCTTGTTATCTGAGCAGTGGAACCACAAGACTTCATGACCGCCATAGCAATCGCTAAGCTCTACTATGTGCAGCACAAACTTCTCTAATTGACCATTTGAGGGCATGTTGAAACAGCTTCTTAGTGGAGTCTCTGTTCCAAAAACTTCACTTTTGGGATTCATTTCTCTTCTGTGGCTACTGGGCATGTTTTCAGTAGTTACCCCTCAAAAATACTGCATCTGGATTGGTTTCAACACGCTTTAGTGTTTCTCTGACAGACCATTGGCTTGAGAGTTTGAGACATGTTTCCCCATCAGTAGAATAGCCTAGCTCTGGTGAACACATCCTTTCTAGATATATTCCTGTAGGCAAGTGTGTTGTGTTTGGATGACCTGCAACAAACCTCATGTCTCCACCCTTCGCTGTCCTCCCCAAAATTTTCACTGTTATGCTGGGGAACAGAAGTTGTTTCCTGCTTCCATCACTGACAGACTCACCATCGTTTTGCTCACAGTGGTGCTTGCCTGAAGATATTTTTTAACTATGGGCTCTGTCAGAAGTACCTCCTCCTGTCTGAACCTTACCTGAGCCTGTTCCAGTGAATGCCTCCTGATCGCTCTTCTGAAGGATACCAGGAGGGTAGTGTCTTCCCATGGGACTCACAATTCAGTAAACTTCATCTCCTCCCATCTTCTTGGCCCCTTTAATCATCTCTTTTCCAGGCTGGAGAAACCCAGGCTGCTTAGTTAGCTGTTGTTGAGAAGCCATCTTGTGTCGTAGATGGCCATGATCATGGCTCTGCGAGCTTGCCATAATGGAAATGCCCTAACTGATGTAGGGAAAGGGGCAGCCAGAACTGCAGACAGATGGGGGAAGCACAGCAGGTACCTGCAGTGCCTTGATGATCATCATCTTTGTTGCTTTTGCTTTATTTTTGTTTTTCTTAAATATATATATGTTGGTGAGCCACCGAGCTGACTCTGTCACAGGACTGTCGACCTCTTTCCTGAGCAGCAGTAGCTGTCTCAGGGTGCATCATTGGATGTCTCAGATCCAGGTGATTCCATCATTTTGCAACCTAGGGCTAAATACATAGTTTGGTTTTTTTAACATCCAGTCTCTTAGCGTTATCAGATTCCTAATCAAGTTATCATGGTCACCTTTCTTTTCTACTCCCCTGAATAACTTATGTTTCATCAGAAAATTGTGTCATCTTATTGTTCACCATTCTCTTCAGATCTTTGCGTATGCTCTCAGACAGAGGTGGGGAGCCTGTGGGGCTTGTTGGTGACCTTCTATTTGGGAAGGCTATATTTTCTACCTTTTTTTCCAAGTCTTCAAACCATTGAGCCCTATACGTCAAGAGTCTTCTTTCTTACAGAAGTTCGAAGCTTTGAAGGGAGACCTTGTTGGAAGGTAATAGCGCTAATCCCAGATGATGGTCAGCAAGGTAACTTTGCAGACACTGCATTTGTCAACCAGTTGCCTCTAGCATCAGCAATGAGGAGGCAGTGAGCAGAGATTTTGTCTTTTTTTGGAGGAGTGAGCAGAGATTTTGTCTCAGATAGCTTGCTTTCTCCCTTTCTGGGCACTTAGAGTAAGTGTTTGCATTGGCAAACTGCCCCTCTAATCTGGGGACACTGGATGTGGAAATGCAGCAGTTTTCAATAAGGTGAAGGCAGAGGCAGAGCTGCAGCCTCTCTGGTATGCTGCAGATAGGTTTTGTAGCCATGTCAACACATGTGGAGGAGAGGCTCGGTTGCCCTGCTGGCTCTGAAGGAGAATAAGGTGTGGAGGAAAGCAAAGGTAGATAAGAGTCAGGCAAAGTAGAAATCACTACAGCCTCTTTTCCAGATGCCTATTGCAGAAATACAGCCTTCCTGGAGAGGAAGCAAATAGAACCCTGCTTGGAAGGCTGGTTGCAGCTCCCAGCTGCCCTGCTGAGGTTAGTTAGCAGTTACGTCCAGTTTGGGATTTTGATTTTTATCTAGGAGGATGAGGGGGTTGCAGGCCAATATGTACAACCTCCACCAGTTGGTTAAGTTTCTCAGACTTCGTTAATTTGACCGTGAGCACCCATGATGTTTTTGGAACGTGTCCACAAAAGGCTTGTCCCAGCAGAGCTCAGCCATGGTTCCGTTGAAGGTGAAGGGTCCTGCTGACTAGCACGACACTTTGTTAAGGCCCTGCCTCCTTTCTGTTTTCATGCCAGTCAAAGTTTAACTTTGAGAGCATACTGCAGGCTCAGGCTGCTCAGACTATGGTGTGTGTGCCTTTCCGCTGTTCCGAGAAGCTGAAATTACAGCTCAGCATCTGGGTCTGCACCACACACAGCACTGCAAAATGGTACTCCTGTGAGGTGGCTGTTGTAACTGAATCCTAACTTTCCTCAGGTTTTCCAAATAAATTGGACGCTTAATGTTGTTATGAAGTACTTGCTTGTTCAAGCTGCTCATTTTCTTTTGAAATGTCCCCCAAAATGTGCTATTGTAGGACCTAGATATTGTAGGACCAAATGTAGATATTGTAGGACCAGAAGTTACAGGCACAAGCATTAGCTTGGAAGCATTTAAACCCCAGATTTGAAGTGCCTTTTTCTAATATGTTATGAAGACTGGGCTGATGAAACCTCTTTTTTAACAAGAGCCTGAATATCAGTGCAGTTACATTTCAGAAGTGTTGTTGACGATATTAAGAGTTGTTCTGCTTCTAGGTACTTTCTTAAAACAAAACCAACCAACCAGCCAAAACAAACACAAGCATTAAAAGTCTGTTCCTCATGGGTAGATCAGCCATTCAAAACTCATTCTGCTTGTTGTACCTCTCAGCTTAACGCAGCCTAGCTTTACATCACACTGCAAACAGGTCTGTGTATTTGCTTTCAACAAAGTAAGTTGGGAGTTCAGCGCTTTCAATTGCTAATACCAGTTAAGGAGGATCAACATCTGTTTTGTGTTGTAATGCTTTAAGGTGTGCTCACCTTTGGACAGAGTCTTGCCCAGTGTTGTTTTCAGAATAAACCAATATCCACAATGAGTGTTCTTGTGTTCTTGGAGTAAGAGAGGTGTGTGGTACGATTCATTGGAAAATAATACTTGGAGTACATTCTTGACAATGAGAGAAGATTTTTCAGGTAAAACCAGTCTTCTCCCACTACCAGTACAGCTTTTCTCCACTCTTGAGGTTACATCTCTAGCGAACTGTTGTGGCAAGTGGAAGCCTTTCCCTCTGACACGTCATAGCTGCAGCACAGCTTGTTTGTTGGAGGGGTGTGGAGATCTTTCTTAGTTCAAAGCACCAGTGTTCTAGGCATGTGCAGTGTTACAGCTCTTCTGGTGGTTGCACATGGAGGCTCTTTTTCCTGCTCCTGATCTATTAGTGCATTTAACTCATGTCCTCTGATATTCATGGGAATATGAAAAAGCCCAACCAGTCTATGAAAAGGGTTAATGGGCAAAATCCTGAACATATAGACACTATGTGGAAACTTATTTTAACCAAGGAAGGGCTATGGAGAGAGGATGGCTGAGAATGGTACCCCACTGTGTGTTTCTTCAGGAAGAGGAATACATATATGAAGAAGATGCAAGTATTGGCAACAGCATTTTATTGCATGATGTTTCACTCTATCGTGATTGTTACTGTGTAATGATGTAACTAATTAATCTAAAGAAAGTGCTCACCTTGAGCCAGGAATGTATAAAAACATGTGTTCATTGTACCTTAGAGATCAGTGGCAAAACAAGAAGGGGAAAAAACCCTGAAGTTTTTAAAGGAAAGCTGGTTATTCAAGTAGCTTGTGATGAACTGGAATTAGGTAAGGTTTTGGAGAAGAACGTGTAGACCAGTGATTAGCTTACTGGAACACCTGCAGATTAACAAAATCGCCAGTATTTTTGTAGCTTGGGTAACTGGTTGACTAGTGGGGAACAGCTTGGGCACAGAGGTGCTCCGAGTCTGCCCCCAGGATTACACCATTGTACCGTTTGACGGAGTTTAACTTGGCTCTTCTGTGGTAGCTTGCAGTGTGAATGCTCGACATCCTGCAATGCCTGGTATAACAAATAACCTGGCAGGTGAATACAAGTGATGTTGGTGAATATGTCACGGGTAGGCTATAGTATTTTATTTTTCCATGTGTGGTGACAGCTTTTTTGGCCTGGCAACAGATCTGTGTTTTCAATTATTTTATGTGAAACGCTATAAAGGTGCTTGCTGTCGGATGTTGCCAGCATTGCAGGCGTGTATGAAGTCAGTCAGTGGCAAGACATCTCTTTTAATACTGCATGCGGTAACAGCTGAATGTATGACAATTTCACACACCACCCTCCCCCCCCCCGTTTCCATTTAAAACAGAATGCTACAGATAGCTCCTCTAACTCCTCTCAAAAAAGGGAACAGCCTGTGCGAACTCTGGCTTCTCCTGCATCCTGCGAACATCGAAGAATTTGCACTCGTGGACACCTTCACGACCATTACAGCTCTGACCACTACCATCTAGAACAAGTAAGGTTTCTTCCTGGTGTTGCCACCTAAAGGGCTGTGTCTGTCATAGCTAAGACTGGTGTTTGGTTTTTCCCCATACATCTCTGAAAGACTCCCCTTCCATTTCTTTCCCTTTCCCTCTCAGTTAACTTCAGATGGATTCCAATGAATTTTTTAGGAAAAGGGGGTTACTCTGTGATTTAATGTTACGTTGTACTATGTGCACATAGACCATTATAGGCCTGTGATGGTTGTAGTCATTCCTGAGCCAAAGGCTGAAACTCATATGATGGGACATGGTGGAGGGCATACAAAGATGCAAAGACGAAATTGGTAAATACTGGCTTTTTGCTAAGCAAGGAGACAGTGCTTGTTGATAGCAAAGTGAGCTTATTTATCTTTTCTCCCTCTTCATCTCCATCCCTACTTCCACAGTCAGTACCGCGATCCTACCGGCACATCAACTTTCCAGACGATGATGAGGAGATAGTGCGCATCAATCCTCGGGAAAAGATTTGGATGACTGGATACGAGGACTATCGTCATGCCCCAGCACGAGGCAAGAACTTTGATCCTGATGACATGGACTCCTACGTACGTTTTGCCAAAAGCGAGGCCTCAAAACATGAGTACACTTATCCTTATGTAGACAACTCAGACTTCGACCTGGGTGAAGATATCAAGGGTGCTGTGATAAAGACTCAACCTGTCAAATTTAAGGCCAGGAGGAAAGAAGATGGTGAGAGGTCGCGGTGCGTGTACTGCAGGGACATGTTCAACCACGAGGAGAACAAACGGGGTCAATGCCAGGATGCTCCAGACCGTGTCAAGACTTGCATCCATCGAGTGAGCTGTATGTGGTGCGCAGACACTATGCTCTATCACTGTATGTCTGATCCAGAAGGAGACTATACAGATCCTTGCTCGTGCGACACCAGTGATGAAATGTTTTGCCTCCGGTGGATGGCCCTTATCGCCTTGTCTTTCATTGCTCCATGTATGTGCTGTTACTTGCCACTTCGGGCTTGTTACCACTGTGGGGTTATGTGCAGGTGCTGTGGTGGAAAACACAAAGCTGCTGGATGACTACAGATGCATTCAAAGTATTACTTTTCTTCCTGTAGTTCAAGGAACACATTGATTCTGGAGCATTGAGATCACTCATTTTGATGCAGCCACTGTGCCCAACAGCATCCAGAAACCACCAGATTAGATCCTTTTACATTCAGTTGCCTGGGGCTCACACTGCATTGATTTGCTCATCAAGTGTTCTAACTAACTTAACGTACAGCATAGACTTTTGTATTATTAATCTGTAATCAAAACAGACTGTCTTGTACATGTTTATATTTTTATTTTCCTTTTCAGTTAAAATCAGCTTGAGAAAAGAACTGCTTTAAATGGTGGTGGATTGTAGAACATCTCCAGGTTGTGTCCATCTTGCCTCTGCTTGTGCGGTACCATCAGCCTGTTGGCAAGCTTTGGCATTTATAGAAGCGGGGTGGTGTAGTGGGTGAAATCTCACTTGGAAGGTATTTTAACTTGCCGTCAAGTTATTGTGTGTGTATAGAAGGTGTGCTAGTAACAAACTTGTAACACAACACAGTATTTCTGTCACTGGTTTTCTTTGGGTTTTTTGTTCTGTTTTCCAAAGCCAAAATAGCCATCTAAGCTGCAGTTTCTCTTCTAGAGTCCATCGTCATTTCCTTCAGCAAATATCTTAAATGATTTCTCTGTTTGTAAAGCTCTGTGAACAGAAAGCAAGGCTCTGTTACCGTAGTCACATAACCATTGAGAATCTGGTAGTTCTCCTTGGCTGTAATCATTTCAGACCACTACTTGAAAGGGAAGCTTAAATGTTAGGTTTTTCTTTTTTCCTTAAATAACATTGGAAAAATAAAACTGTGTTTTCAGAGTTCTGCCCAAAAGAAAGGGAACTTCTTCATTAGCCAGCCATATAATGACCTGTGAATAAAACACTAAGGTTCCAGATAGGGAAAATTGTTGTTATGCAAAGAACTACTAACAATGCAATGTCAAAAGCACTATTATGGCAATTCTGGGGAAATGCTGCATTTAGTGGTGGATTATATGGAAAATCATGTTTGTTTGTTTGTTTGTTTTCTGTATAATACATGAGCATGAGAACATACGCGTCCACGGCAGAAACTACATTTAGCGATCTGAACAGGTATTTAAAATCAGCAGCCAGGATGTTAACCACCACTTCCATTTCCTGACCTGCGGTCCCAATCCTGCAGATGCTTACACACATCTCAATGTATTGCACATGCAGCCAGCCTTTCTGTAAGTCTGTGTGTAGGATTAAGCACGTGAGTCTCTGCAGCAGCCAGACCGAAGCGTCTTCCTGGCTTTTCCCTCCCCAGTTCACCACTCAGATTTTGTCACATGGATGCATAAGGTGCATACAGCAGGATAAGATTACTTTAATTTTTTGTTTTTAAATGTCATTTTTTCTTGTGTACAAGGCTTGTAATTAGCTTGGAAAAAGAGTATTTTTCTAATATATTACAAGGAATAGCCAAATAATTTTTATTAAAAAAAAAATTTAAAAATTTAGCGCAGTGAGCTCTAACTAGCATAGTACAATCTGAGTACCTTGAGGCAGCTAGGGATTGGCTTGTCAAAGCTGGCACTGCTGTTCCTGCCATAATTTCTTTCTGCAGTAAATTGCCAGTGGGCGCATGTCCTTTCCCTCCCTCTATTGCACATTAACATCAGTCTTAAAAAAGAGGAATTTTTCTTATTGTTGTGGGGTTTTGGTTGGGTTGGTTGGTTGGTTTGTTTGGGGGGGGTTGTTTTTGGGTTTGTTTTTTTTTTTAATTAATTTGCCAAATAAATGTAAAAGGAACGCTTGCCATTCTTTCTTGGTGGAATGTCCCAACGGTTCCTCTGAGGGTTAATTCACAGCTTTCTAGTCAACCATGAATTAAGTATGCAGTGTGCTTGTACACTCTGGAGTTTGGTAGGCTTAATTCATAGCAGTTGCTGGGGATTTTTTCTGTTGGGGAACAAAAATGAATGATAGTGGAAAAGGGATGGAGTGTTACAGTCTGGGTGATGTGTCTGGGTTTGATGAATGAAATACAAATATTTTGTGCCTAGTAGAAATTGACAGATCTCTCAATGGTGTCTAGTAAATATCAAGCCAGCCTCAAAAACAAAACCCTTTTCCTTATATTTCTCTTCTCAGAGTTGTTTCATGTAAACAAACACCTGTAAGATCTTCTCTCTATAAAGCACAACACTACAAAAAGATCTTACAGCTTTTTGTCTGGTCTTGAAGTGCCCCTATTTATTTAAGTAAAATCAACATACGCCAAGCCTTTCTGTATGTCAGGAAATAAAAAGGTAAAAAAAAAACCAAACCTTTTTTTAATTATGTTTTTTTCTTCCCCTCCTCCTTCCTCCCTCTTCTCTTGGGTTTTTGTAATACTTGTAGATTTTGCTGCTTGTGTTTTTTTGTTTGTGAAGGCAGTGGTTTAAGGGCACGATGATAGAAATGGGTGGTTTTTTGTAAATATTTCTCCTTAATTTCCACACTGCTTCTGAACAGTGTGTAGCATTCTCCCAGTCAGCTTTACAATACTGACATCAATCATTTGAGAGAAATTATTCAGATTTTATTTTTGTATCTGTGGTAACAAAACATTAACCAATTTTTTTTTTTCTTCTGTTGTGGAAAGGCTTTTTTGTGTATTTTTTCCAAGCTGTCGCTCACATTAACAAATTAAAGTGCCTGAAGCCTCATCATTATTGTATCTATATACTAAAAGTTAAAACCCTGTTGTATTGATTTTTATAAGCCTTTTTACCTCTGTGTAAAAAAAAAAAAATATATATATACAAGTGTATGATGTACATTTTAGTTCTTAACTTCTTTTTTTATTGTTTCTAATATGTATGATCAGTGTAGCTATTGCTTTAAAATGTACCATGTAAATATAAATACATCATATCAAAATGACACCGTTTATTGTTATTCAGCTGGCTGGAAAATGAGCGGGAAAATGGTGCCAGAAACAAGGGGCAGTGGCCAGAGCCACCTCTCCCAAGAGCTTGGGGTTTCTGAGGAAAAAGAATTGATTTATTTTATGTTTTTCAGTGGTGAATGCTGCTAGCTTCAGGGCAGCAGGTGTTTTTTAGATGGCTTTCAGGTATTTCATATGTTTTGGGGGAGGACACGGTGGGGGCAGCCAGGCCTGGTGGCACTCTGCGCCCAGGAAGGCCCTGGCAGCCATTTTACAGCAGTCGCTGTTCCCCTCCTCCTCTCACTTCTCTTCTCCCCAAGGCCCTCATCCTGTGTGCTGCTTTGAGCTGGGCTAAACATGCTGCGGGGGAGGGGGGTGTATTTTATTTTGTTTCACCCCAGCAGAGTTGGCCCCAAAGAAAAGGGGGAAGCCAAGAGGAAGGCTGGCAAACATGGCTGCCGGGCGAGGGCCACCTTGCTTTCTGAGGGCACCCAGTGGGAGTTCACAGTGCTGGCTGGATGCTGCCACCGCTGAGGAGAGACACCTGGGGCAACTGGCACTGCCATCCCTGCTTGGAGAGCTTTAAGGGGGAAGATGGAAGAGGAGTAACCCAGTTAAAATGGACATGAGGATGCAGCCGATCAGCTGAGGAATCTGAAGGAAAAACGGTGAGTATATCTGAATTTTTTCGGTTATTTGCAATGGGAGCTAGTCAGGGTAACACCACACGCTTCTGAAAAGCCTAGTTTTATTTTCTAGAACTATTATGTGCTCGTATAGACATAGGTGTTTTTTTACATTTATGATACATTTTTTCAAAAGGCTTTGCAGGCCTCATGAGAAGCACGTGCACTGTGGGTCTGGTGTGTTCAGGAGGGCTCTTGCTGCATGCGCAGTCCTTTGGTCTGCATTGGTGTTGGCTCCACCCGTGGCTAAGCTGAGGGCAAAGGGACTCCAGTGGCCTGTTGCTTACAGGTCATCATACTCTCTTGACTAACGGTGGCAGGAAGACTTCAGCGCTGTTCCTGGCCGTTGGAATTCGGCTCGTCCCTCAGCAGGCCTGGCTAAGCCATCTATGTTCTTGCAGCCTGCAAGGTCCTCTTGCTTTTGCCTGTGAATCAGAGGGGTTTTTTGTGGCTGGAGATTTCTAAACTGAACCATTGAAAAGGTACATTTGCACCCTGGATCCAGGGAAAGTGCAAACACCAAGATACAAGGGACTGTGAAAGGCACTCAGCCTTCTGCAGCCTAATCAATGTGAAGGTCCCAGGTGTACTCCTGCTGATCATCTGGGATGAGTGATGTCCTCTTGGCAAGATGTAATCCAGGAGATTCAGTTTGGAGAGGACAGTAGGTAGTGTAAGCTTGCAACCATATGAAACAAGGTTGACTATTTTATGGCTTAAAAAAAAAAAATCTTTTTCGCTAGTAAGTGTAATACAATTTGCTTTTGAGAATAATGTCCTTTTACTCAAGCTGAGTTTTAAGTGTTGACAAATGCAGCTTGGTATTTTATACCAAAGAGACTTGAGAGCACATGTGCTGCTACCATTGCCTAGGTCAGAATGGCTCTCCCGGCCTCCTCTTTCCCCACTGTAGCAGCAGGAGCAGTGCCTGAAGAGGCATCCATGTGTTCAGACAAATGTTACCACAGCAATCCTGCCTGTGTGAATTTTTCTCCTTGTGGCCTGTGAAACTCAAGAGGCAGAGGGCAAGGATAGGATTTTCTTGGCTTTGCTCACCTTGGAAACCTGCAAATACTGTCAATAAGTCTCTCCTTGTAAAAGCAGCATCAGGTCAGGACTTGCAAGGCGATGGAGGGCAACCGTAAGGGATAACCAGTATGGGTCCCTCCAGCTACAACAGCTATGTTTTATGCAAGGCACCGTGATAACAGTGTCAAGTATTGCTCAGGAGTGACTGTAGGTGCCTGGCCTTTCCTTCAAGGGCAGAATTTTTGAATGAGAAGGGTTCACTTGGCCTCCTTTAATCGCTCAGTAATAAAATTTTTCTCACTCTGCTCAGAGAGCTGTGATTTAAATAGGCAAAACTGACTCATCCCTGTTGTGAAAAATTGAGCAAGTTCAAGAGAGTTTGAATGACTTGCATAATATCGCATGGGGAACTTGTGGCACAAGTACCCTGTCCACCACCATCTTCAGCCAAAGGTCATGTCTTTTATCACGCTGCCTGAAGATTAACTGGCAGGTTTGGCCTTCTGCAGGAGCCTTGCTGCATGGAGTATAAATCAAACCACTTGGCCTAATCGGCAAGAAATGTGTAAATGCCCTTTCTCTGCTAATTCCCTGTAGAAATGCAAATTGGAAGTGGGTGTTAGGATGCCTGGGAGCAGGAGGTGTCATTGCATGTGTGCCTGATGCTTACAGCAGACAGAACTTGGCTTCTCATACAGACCAAATGCAGCCTTTTTCACAAAGCATTTGAGAGGGAGCTTGCACCAGTAGCAACTGGAAATACTTTCCTTTCTGCAGCACACGATGCTAGATGAGTTAACGTCCTCATTACACCTTGTCCTTTTCCAAGACATTGAGCCTTCTGATATTTTCTTAACATTTTGAATTAGGCAATTAAATTCCTTAGTATCTTGGTGGTGTACGTGAAAATAAATAGAAAAATGTCTGGCTTCTACCCAGAGACAAGATATTTCAATGTTGGAAAGTATGTGTGTATTTTTGGGGTGGTGTACTTAGATCTCCACAAATATTTTTAGTTGCTTCCCTGCACTCGTGCACAACCATCCCATGCCATTCATCTCATTCTCCCATTCCCCACTTGTATATTCATTTAGGAAGAGCTGGCAGACTTTGGTTTGGCTTCTGCTAGACTTCAAGCCTGCTGCCTAGTGTCATGTGAGACAGGATCTCGCAGCAGCTCTCTGGGCAGTTGTAAAGAGAGAGGTTTCTGAGGACTGTAACACACCCCATCTCTCTGTGTGAGCAATCACTCATGCTCCATGCACCACTGTGTACTCTGAGGTGGCAAGGAAAGTACAAAGTAATTTCCAGACTTCGTATAATTTGTGCAATGACCTAAGGAGTCACTGACGTTAAGAATGCATATCATTGCATGGGAGTGTCCTAGTTTGGGTTAGAGAAGAACTGGTTCTTTTTGATGACTTTGTTTTCCAGCCAAAGCTCCTCTAATTAAGTAACTGCATTTCTGAAGCTGGCAGTATGTTTTCTGCAAACACTGCCTGCTTCCAGCACTGATTAGGTCTAAGGTTTGGGTTTACTGCTGAGGATTTGTATGGAAACCAGGGCCACTGTTAAATCTTGTGTCTCATGTTGGGGGGTGCAGAGTAAATGTATGCACCTACAAGGAGGAGTGGACAGGACAGGTGACCCTAAACTGACCAACTAAGGATTCCATTCCGTGCACCTCATACTCGATATAAAGCTGAGGGGCAGTTTCTCTCTCTCTCTCTCTCTCTCTCTCTCTCTCTCTCTCTCTGTCTCGTTGCCCTTCTTGCATTTTGGGGCCCATCTTTGTTGCTCTTCCTGTTGCTTTTTCCTCTCTCTTGCTCCTGAATCTGGCTCCAGGATCCAGCCCCCTGAATCTGATTCCTGTCTGCTGCCGTAGGCCTCCTGTTGCAGTATCAGTGGGTACAGTGACGTAGTTGACATTGAGTTAGTAAAAGAGAAGGGGGATTTGAGTTCAGTGCTGGTTCTGCATATATTTATAGATAAATTTCATCTATTGTTACTATTTTTCATTTAAGTGCTTTAGTTGGGGGTTTTTTCCAATCCTCAAGTCTCTCCCTCTCTCTTACTCCCTTTCCCTTCCCATGGGGTGGGGAAGAGGGTGGAGAGCATCTGTCTCTGGGTGGTGGTCGGTCTGGCCCTAACCGTTAACAGATCATTTTGGCACCCAAGGTGCAGCAATTTATCAAAACTCTCGAGCAGAGGGAGCTAGAATTAATGTGTACTTTGTGATGGCTAAGACATTACCAAGTCAAACACAGCCTTAAACTGCTTATCAAGACTACTTAATTATTCTTTATTGTATAGCAAGTGTAATATGCACTGGCATTTCTTTTACTGCAGATGACATCAGGATGAGCTGCAGAGTTGGTCAGTATCTGTTCTAAGGGAACTGACAGGTTTACTTTCAGGTTTACCACTTTGAAAAATGCTTACTCACTCTCATTTCTCTGTTTCAGTGTTGTGCCAGTGCTAGCTTGTTAACTGTTTAAGCTCTTGATGTGAGATTTCAGTCCTATGAAAAAGGAACAGGGATAGGGAACTTGTCAGTGTAAAGAGTGAGACCTTTGATGTCAAAGTATCAAGTCTGATATGTTTCCCAAATGTACCGTATCTTCTAATCTGAGTTTTCTGATATTCAGATTATGTTAAGTTCTGACCTGATTCAGAAACTAAACTTAGACACTTCTAAAATTTGAAGCTTTAATGTCCTTGTGCCCTGGAGGGCCATTTCCAACCTCTAAAAGCCCAGTTCCAGGACTACTGGACTCAAGTGATTTCACTCTAGAAGTGCTTACTCGTTACAACTTCCTGAGAAGGATAATAAAAGCCAGGTTAGAAAGTATAACTTTCAACTGCATTTTGCAAAAGTGCCATCCACAAATAGAAACAGAGCATTTTGGTGTGCACAGACAAANGGTGTTGTTTTTGTTTGTTTAAGGACTGCCTAAAATGAAGCTTCCAGAGTAACAGTAGTGTGTTGGTGTGGAGCCTGATGTTCAAGCTGAGGTATCCTCAGCAGTTTTCACATATTCTTGACAGGAAAGGCAGATGGTCTGTGCCTCTGAGAGGAGCATTCAGACCAACACTGTGGCTCAGGCTGCCAGGGAGGAAATGTATGTACACATACGTATGCATGTGTGTGCGTGCACATATCCTCTCGGAGCAGAAGTCTGAAATTGCCAACATGACCTAAAAACCCAAGTGATACAGTTACCGTTTAAATAAAAAAACAAACTTGTAAACCTCCAGCTGTGTGGCTGACCCTGGTTGCTTGGCAACAGTGAATGGGGTTTTCTGTGCAGTGGTCCCAGGTATTGGGTGTCGCTGCAGGATTTCTCTGTTTGCTTAATGAATAGACCTCAGTGAACCTCCTCATCTTGGGGAAAACCCCAGAACCTCATGAAGTGGTTGAGCGAGCCACAGAAATGGGAAGGCTTCCAAAGAACAGAGCAGAATAGTAAGGAGTAAGACGAAGCAGAGAGATGTTTTCTGCCCAGAGGACTTACCTGCTTTGCTGTGACTTGAGAGTCATGTGCAGAGTGGTCAGCAGCTCTGTTTCTCTGGGGCCAGTGGAGAAATCATGGGCATTTTGGTAAGTAGGAAAGCCTGTGTGTTCATTCATCTGCTTGAAATGGAGGGGTTTGGTGCAAACCATTTGGCCAGAGCAAGGCAGCCGTTGCAATGACGTCGGTACTGCAGTTCAGATACGGCTTCTGCTGTCTGCTGCGGGGCTGAGACACAGTTTGTACTTCCACGTGTGGCCAGAAGTGCCACAGGTCTGGAGCAGGCTGCTGGGTGAGCAGAGTCCTCACGCTTACTCCTTTGTAGAGAGATTCAAAGTGCTGTAACATGTCAGAGAGGTAGCAAGAAATACCACATACATTTAAATTCAAAACTCTAGCACCCATCACAGTCTCGGTGCAGTTTGCTGCGTTTGTGCTTCCCTAGACTTCAGACAAATGGACTCCTTACAGCATCAGGTAGGAGAAGACTGCAGTGCATTTCCCAATTCCCTGGGATAAAATCCTGACTCCACTTAAGTCAGTGGCAAAAATCCCATACACTAAAGTGAAGCCAGGATTTGTCTCCTGGGATCTGCAGGATTGGGATGCAAGTATCTCAAGGTCTAACACCCAAAGTACCCCCTGCACTGGAAACTCCCTGAGGCGAAATTTCCACAGTCTTCTCCCTCCCCATTCTCCTAAGGAATACACTAGGTACAATGAAAGCGTAAGTTCATAAAAAGGAATGTATCATCCTACACGGTGCACCAGCTCCCTAATCTTATCTTTAAAGGGCTGTGTTTGAAATGAGAACCACTTTCTGCTCTTGCAAGGTTACAGGTGGGTGAGTGAGAAGCAAGAACGTTCTGCTGACAGCAGGACCCCAGGATCACTGGTTTTAACCTTAGCACTTTAGCTCATCACATTTTCCTGTGCCCACTGTCCAAGTCCTTTCATTGACTTGGACCTTCACAAACTAGCTTGGAAGAGGAAAAAACTGTACCTATAAGGTGTAAGCAGTTTCGACTTCAAAAGTACCAAATTGGCAGGAACATTCTTTCAGCCACCTTTCCCTCATTTTTGACAGCTTTCAGGGTTTCAAGCTGGCAGCAATTCTTTCCAATATTAGGTTGAATTTCTAGTGAGAGTTTAAAAGGCTGAAGGGTTCTTACGTGCTAAGACACATGAGAAAGAAGTCCTGTAACACAGAAGCACCCATGAAAGGACTGTGTTTTCAAACCCACTCACATACATAATGTTTTAAGAGCTGTCACCATCAGAGCACATTTTATGGGCAGTTCCTGAAGGAAGTGGTTGTAAAGATGTGGCACGAAGAGCAGAAAATCCAGGTGCTGAGAAAAGAGCTTTTGAACTTACAGCAAATGCATGATGCTTTCTTCTAACCAGAACAACTGCTGTTTGTGACCATCTGAACTTTGAGCTACAAGAAAATGTCTTTGGGGTTCGTCAGGCTGATATCCTGTCTCTAACCACAGCCTGTACCAGATACTTCAAAGGGGGAGAATACAAGAAACACTGTACTGGAATCATCTGCCAGCAGAGGAAATTTCTTCCCAACATCAGACGATTTGCCATTGATTTATCCCCCTCAAACAGGAAAGTTGATGTGCCTCTTAAGAAGAAAAAAAAAGAGCCAATTGAATGTAACAGCGATGTGAGTTTATTCATTAAGCCTAAAGAATTTTTATTGTAATGTCATTTGATTTCTCTGAAACACTGTA
The DNA here is from genome assembly GCA_013399015.1 of Galbula dea. Classification (NCBI taxonomy): domain Eukaryota; kingdom Metazoa; phylum Chordata; class Aves; order Piciformes; family Galbulidae; genus Galbula; species Galbula dea. The sequence goes on along the minus strand of VWZX01004393.1, from coordinate 49,572 downwards.
ACAGCCCTTCTACCATTTTCTCTGGAGACTTTTCTGATGCTGAGTTGATAGTTTGAAGGTTTTTCCCAGCTGGCGTTTTCTACAGGTAGCTCTGCCAATGCAGTGATGTTCAGAAGCTGCAGTCCTAGAGCAGCCATTTTACAACTGCCAGTGTCTCCTCCTCCAAATCCTTCTTTTGGCAAGTGTTTTTAATCTCCTTTTATGGATCCTTTTAACCTTAATTTTTCTATTGTTGAGATCCTGTTATGTTCTTATTGTTACACAGTTTCTTTGAAGCCTCCTATGTGTCAAAAGACACAAAACAGATTGAGGATATGAAGTGGGTAGTGAAAAGACAGTATGTTGATTGTTTAGGTTTCTGTCAGATTGCCGACTTGGAGCTGGATTTATCATACGTGTTTTCTGGGACTCACTTTCAGAGTCAGCTGTGCTGAAGCTGTGAACGAAAGCTAGAATGAAATTGGTGTCTGAGATGAAGTTGTCGAGTCCATATTTAGGCTCCTAAGTACAAATGGCTTTGCGCTGAGAGGTCCTGAAACCTGTAAGGTTTCCTAGCTGGGTAAGCGTAAAACATTGGCCACACTGAGGTCAATGCCAAACTTCCCGTTGGCTTCAGTAATGTGTTATCACCCCCAAAATACAGTTAGGAAGTCTGACTACTGGCAGCTATTTTTTTAAGAGCCTATCTGATACACAGAATACCATAATGCCTCTTTTCGTGTTTATTTCTTTGTGCAAACCTCTTCTGTGCATTTTCACATCCCCTATAAGAAATACAGAAACATTTTGCAGCCTAAGTTGCTATCACAATCTATTTAAGGGTCATCTATTCTATCTTAGTCACAAGCAACAAAAATGACAGACCTGCTTTGCTTAAAACAAGGCGTGGCCAGGTAAGCAGTTCAGCCACATAGCAGAAACTTAGTGGTTCTGATGCAGAAAGTCATTGGTTGATATTTGGATCTTCCTTTGAGACTTCTAATTTAATTCTTTAGTAATTGTTGATTGTTTTAATGAGCTGTAGATGATCGGCCTCTCTGGAAATCCAGCCACAGATGGCTGAAGATAGTAGGTGTGGGTTTTTTGAAGATGTGGGTCCTAAGGCTCTGCGCCTCACTGAATTTAATTGCAGCTTGCAGTAAAAAGAGTACGCATGCAGATTCAGCTCTGGCTTGGTTTCTAACAGATTTGAATTTGCACCATTAATCTTCCACTTGTCCTACTGCTCTAATGGTCCTTGAAGCACGTGGCCAATGAAAACCAAACTGAGATCTTGAAGAAACTGATTTCTTACAGGCTTCATTAAAACAGGCAGCTGGATAAAGTGGAGAGCTGTTAGTCCTTCTGCTGAGGCAAAGCAAAATGTGAGCTCCTCCCAGAACAGACACCAGGAAAACAATGTGTTATGAATGCCCTACCTGTGGATAAACTCTTGGCTGGCAGTCACACTAAACATCCACCTCACCAGAGCAACTTTGTTTTCACACCAGCCAGTCATGCTCGGACACATCCTTTGGAAACCAAGCACGACTGTTTTCAGCACTTCTGAAATACTTGTTTTAACATACACCTGTGATATCTAGGAGGGAAGTGACATGTTTTTGCAGTCAGGGAAAAGAAATGTGGCAAGTAATGCCCTGTTTTTTCAGTCTGGCTGTAGCTGCTAAGGGGTCTGCTTCACAATTTTTTACTTCAGCTGAGAGTGTTGGCTGTCTTTGAAAGGCTGTAGGTGGATGATTTGCTTTTTTGTTGTTCTTGATGCCACACTGAAGTTTGCTTTCACCTTTTTTTTTCCACTTGCTTGTGCATCAACATGAGTATCTTTCCATCTGTGAAATTAAATTATTGTAACTGGAAAGTCAGTGGTTCCAAGAGATTTCCTTGGACCTCTGCTTGCATGATGAGAGAGATTCCTGGCTTAAAATGACTGAATCTTGCTAATAATAACGATCCAAAGGGAATAGCCCAGCTGACTGTGTGTAGGCCAGACTTAATCAATTAACACACTGAGATAATGACACACCAGCTTACGGAGCCTCCTCAGTATAATCACATGTGAAGACAGCCACTGGCTACAGGAGGTCTGATGGTTTAACAAATTAAATAGCAGAGAACGGCCAATATTTAGATCTGAGATTTCCAGAAAGCCACATTGAGATAGAGAGCAACAGCAATTTCTGGAGAATCGTACATCTTTCTATGCTAATACCTAAACTGAAACCCTGGCTCAGGGGACATCGGTTCCAGAAATGTGTCTTTCAGCTGCAGTCCTTTATGGCTGGTGGTTGCAGACTGATACCTGTTGGAGTTGTTCATCTGAAGTTGATGGGGCCGTTCCTGTGTACATCTCTGGAGAACAGGGTCCAGTGTACAGAAGCATTGCTTGCTTGGGAAGTTTCGGTCATACACATCTCTGTAGCGTTCAGGCTCATGTGAGCCAAAGTTTGCATAACAGCTCTTAAAAAACTGGGCCTCAAAATGTCAAAGGGAGCCCCCTTTCATGTAAAAGATGAAAGCCACGATGTCTTGGCTGAATTCCAGCATCTATGCTTGTGTGTTCAAGCGGATGATGGAGATTTTCTTGTGATGGCTCTTGAACCGGGTGCCCTTTTACAGCCGATAAAGCTAAGTTGATTTGTCTTGATTTTGCTGTGGGCTAAATTGCCTACAAAGGGGTTACAGTAAACTTTTAATTGGTGGCTGCTCGAATGTGTGTGTGTGTGAGCCCTTCGTTAACCCATCTGTATGATGAGTGCAAAAGAGGGATCCCTTCCTTTTAGACCCTGTTGCCTAATCTGGTTTGATTGTGGGATCTTCCAAGCAGAGATTGTTACCACATGGTTGCAAGTTGTCTTCTGGGATGGGGACCCGTGTCCCGGTGGTAAATAACAGCCTTCAGCGCTTACTCTTACGTGAATAAAATACAATCGGCAGAGTGATACAAGTCATCTGTCACATAACCCGCAGCTCCACCCCTGTACAGCTCTTCCATATGAATCCTGCAGCTAATTAAAAGAATCTAAAGAATGTTTGGGGTTAGGGTGGTTTTGGTGGAGCCCTGAAGATTGATGTACCCTCACAAGCTCCTCGTGCTGTTCATCTGCACTGGGGGTTTTGCATAGTGGCTGCCCAGTCTTCGAAAGACCAGGGCTAGGTTTCTAACTGCTCTGTGCAGGCTATGCCAAACTACATGTTTAAATATTCATTTCATTCTTCACATGCCAAATCATCTAAGTTGGAAAGCAGGAGCCTAAGATTTCGCAAAGCTGCTTCTGCACATAAAGACCATGAAAAATTCATCACAACAGGGAAAAAACAACATTGCTGGTAGTAGGGAACTTTACGTTGACTTGGCTAATGCTGTGTGGGACTAAGTTAGAGCTAACCCACATTAATCCACTTAAATGGAAGGGTGAGCCTGATCCAGTAAAAGTAATAAATCCTCTTTAGAGCTGACCAGACTCTGGCTGCACTGTGTGAGAATGGAGCCAAATGGCAAACAGTTGTCAGGAGATAAATGGAAGGGGCCTGAACTTCCAGTGTGCCAGGTGACTTAACCCACAGCATCCCCTTTCCCCTGTATGTGCAGGCCAGGTGTGGGTAGGACCACATTCCAAAGGTCTTGGCGCCAGAGGTGGAATGATAGACTGCGGGCCAGGGAAAATCCCTGCCAATACAGAGCTGGAAAGGTACCCGAGATGGCTATGTTGGCAGATTTATTATCCCAGGTAGCTCAAACAAAAGAGGTGAGATGTGGACAGACAGGCAAACAGCTGACCTGGGGTTGGTAAGGCTCTGCCTCGCCTTGGAGGCAGCCTGAAGATACCAGGAGAGATGGGCCAGCTGCTGCTGTCGCCTTGCTATGGGTGAAGGACTAACTGGGTTGCTGTTAAACTCCACAGAATTATGTCTGAAGCTGAACTGGCTTGGGAGCAAGAGACTATGCAGGCCTGGGAAGTGGCTGTTACTATCAGAGGGCGATTTTCTCGAGAGTGACCCAAGCAAGTTATGGAACTAAATCCAGACTGGGTGAATATCTCTGTTTCCTTATTCCTCTGAGAAATGGGGCCTGAATTTAGAAGGCTGTTAAACACTTTGAAGCCACTCATAGTTCTGTCTTTGCCTCCCACACAAGCTCCAAGGAACTGACTCATTCCCACCGTATTTTCAGCTGCGCATAGATCCTGCTCACAGCCCAGGAAGATCCCTGTTCAGCAAAGTGAATCAAGAGCACATTGTGACTTGAGTTAGCTGGTCTTGAAAGGGTTTTGCCACACTGTGTAGCAGTCGACTGTCTCTGGAGACATCTGGCCTGCTTCTTAGAGTAGAATAGGAACCTTATTCTTTAGTTAGCTGTATAATTTATGCCTTGTCTGATGTTCTGTATTCATGATGCTTCCTGATGTGTTGACTGTTAAATAGCTGTCTGTGAAAATAAGTGACACTGTCATCTGCTGTTAAATGAAAAGAGGTGTACTCTGTGAGCAAGCATTCGCCTCTCCTCTCCCCTTTTCCATGGAAAACTCGCGTTGCTTCTCTTCCCGTGGGGATGCTGCTCTGGATTTTGCAGTACTTTGAAGAGTGTGAGCAATACATATGGTTCTGGATGGTTCGTAACTCAGGAAAATCAACAAGACTTTTTTCAAGGAAAGACAACTGAGTGTTGTCCCCCGGTCCCCTGCCAGTTTGGTGAGCTCAAATACTTTCCAGTTTGGATTAAAGTACTGACATCCCTGGATTTCTAGATGGCTAATTCTTCCACTGCTGAGGAAAACAACTTGCTTCTTGCTGACATCATGCTGTCTTCCCGCTATGCCATATCCACTGAGCCTTCAAAGCTTCATGCTATGCCTGAACAATTACACCCACGTTTTGGCTGGGAAACAGAGACAAATGAAGGCATTTAGGAGGAGGACATGGGAGCACTGCCTTCCATTTTCCTGTTCTTCACACCGGGCTCATTACTGCCTTCTTTCCTGAAGCCTGGTAGCAAAATTCCAGCAAATACCTCTTGGGTCACTGCTCTGTGCCTTTCCCTGCTTCTCTGTAGGAATATCCCCAGTCTGTGGAAGCTCTAGACCACTTCTGCATGCTGTGACAGCACAGCAGTTTTTACAGACAAACATTTGCAGGCTTCTGAGCATAATCCTGCTCACAATATTGTGACAGAAGAGAGGGGGAGTAAACATCTTTTGCAGTACAAAGGAATTAGAGAAGAAGGGGAGAATTGTTCAAAGGCGTTTTGTGGTTTTGGCTTGTTGCATTTGGTTTCCTTCGTGCAACTCACCGAATGTTTGTCCCCCCTCTGCAAAAATGTGTGGCAAAGGCCTGGCTTTTTTCTACACTATTAGCTAACAAAGTCAGGAATTTACCTCTTGTCACCACCTGGGAATTGAATAATGTAAAACCCAGCTCCTCCATCCTACTGGCACAGGGCTGAGGTCCATCAGCTTCTGGGAGACTTTTTGGAGTGCAGAGTCCTGACCTGTTCACTGTGGCTAGAATTAGCTGAGACATGAATGAACAATAAAGGAGACGGGGGAGAGGCTGGGCTGAAAGGAATAGCTGTTTCCTATGGACTCCTGGATAAATTCAGGTTCCCCTTGCTGAGGGGCTGGGCTTTTGTCCTTGTGCAAAGGGATGAACTGCTCTGGGAACTGCATTCTGACAGGAAAGCAGAGTGGAATTTGCTTCTCTCTAAACATAAAGGGTCAGCTCAAAAAGTTTTAAGAAGAAAAAAAACGCTTACATTAAAATGGGTTTGTTTCAGGTGGTTCCAAAACTTTTAGCTGTGTTATCTCACCTCAGCTGTGACTCTGGGAGCAGAATTACACCCCAGATTTGCACGTATGGATCATCTGCAGCAGCGAGCAAAGTCCTTGGACTGAGATAGCTTTTTGCTGACTCTAGCTGTGCTCTTCTGCCATAAAACACTTTGGAGGTCTGATGCTACCTTACATAAGCCACTTGGTGGTTTTAACATTGATTTCAATAGAAGGAGCGATCCCTTCTCTGTGTAACTAAGCAAAAGGTTTGGCTGGAGCCTGGTGCTGTAGTGAATCTCTAATGCCAGGCTTGTGGGAATGACTCCATCAGCGAAGCATGAGCCTGTGCTTTGCTCTACTCCAAGGAGTGCACAGGAACTCTCAGAGCTTTAGGCATTTATTCCTGATTGCCACCAGTGGAGCAGAGCGAAGAGCTTGGCCAGGAGAGGTGGATTTTCCTGGTAGTTCACTGTGTAAGCTCATTCTGTTTGTGTGGAAATCAAGGGAGATAGACCGTTTGATTATCTCAGTGGTACAGCAAGAGGAAATTCTAACAACATCATCTGGGAGGCAGATAAATGCAACCTGTCTTAATGCAGCAATCTCCTTTTCAGCTACTGCTACCAAGCTACTGTATCTAAAAGCCTTTGCAAACTCTGTTCATTCAGGTAATGTCTTCGTTTGCTGAGGGTCGCTTTTGTTTACACGTGTAAAGCCTGCAACAAAGTTGGATTCCAGATTAGCCTGTCCCTGTCCTCACCACCGCCCCCCCCCCCAGCTGCAGAAGGATGGCTGCAAACTGCAGCAGTTTACTCTTGGCAGCACTGGTGCTGTCACTGCAGAAACCTTCCCCACCAAAAAATAGAGTTTTGTGATTTTGTAGGCAGATAGATTTTGAACTACCCTCCTTTTTTTATTACTGTTATTTTTCTAAGCAGGAGGTATATTCTGTTTTAACATCTGAATTAGGAGATCCTGGTGTGGGTCCCTTGGTGTAGCTACCTTTCCAACAGGAGGCACTTGGCTCCAGCTGCTGTAGAAATTCAGGGCAGCTGGGGCTTGTGGGCTGTGCTGTGAGGCAGGGCAGCCACAGCTGCAATGAGTTTGTGGCTCTGATGGCTGCTGGTACCTGGGCTGCTGGCAAATTGGCTACTTGGGGAGAACAGATCACATCAGCATAATCTCCTCGGTGAATCTAGCAATGAAAGATGAAATGGAGCTGTGCCTGGTTTGCTGTATTCAGGTTGTATGTATCTTTCTGGGTTTTTTTAGGAGGGAGGGGGGAGTAAAATCTCTGGAAAAGTGAAAACCAAAGGGTAACCAAGCCTTAAAAATTATTCTGCTATTTGAATTTGAAATTTGAATTTGAAATAGTATTTGAAATAAGCAATACCTTGCCTTAATCCTAAATGTAAAGAAATACAAACCTGATAAATTTCTAATTCTGTTTTAGGAGAGGGTGTCTCTGTTTTAAAGTTTGATATTAGCTGAACCTCAAATAGGATCCCTTCAGCATTTCCTTTTTTCTTTCTCTTTTTTGTGTTTTTCACAAAGTCTTGCCCATCTCAACTGCTTTCCTGAGGCTCTTTTTTGTTTATCCTAAACAATTTTCTTCCTTCCTTCAACTCTAGACCCCCTTGCTCCCCTGGGGCTTCCTATGATAGCTAGGCACTAATCTTGTACTTCTGCCCCAGAAGCACAGATAGAGGCTTCCTCCCCCTGCTTCCAGTCAAAGGAGGATGTAAGGCATAATGGTAATGTTGAACAACGCTGCTATTCATTGTTTGGGAGATCTGGGAAACATCCTTGAATTCAGCTTGCTAAATTAGCTGCTTCTTGAGTAACTCACAGCTGCTGTGTATCTGTCCCTTTACATTTTGCAAAAATGCAGCAGTTCTCATTACATATTATGTTCTTCTGCCATGTGGACCTTCTGTTAGTTTATGTCTCTGTGCAGCTCTGCTGCAATGAACCTACACATAGAAACAGATTCTTTTGTACTTAAGGGGAAAAAAAAACAACACACAACCAAACAAAACCCAACCAACAGCTCTTGAAAATAGATTAAACACAAGCATTTGCAATTACTCAGGTGGAGCAAAGATGTTGGAGTGCTTCAGCATACAGCCTTTGACATGAGCCAGTACTTAGATTAAAATGTTGCTTCTGGCAGTAAAAGTGTAACTACTAGTGGTTTTAAGTCTTCATCCTGCCTGTTGTGCACATGAATATCTCCCTTGAAGTTGGCAGGCGTCCCCTTGTGCGTGCAGATACTGGAAGTCAAATGGACCATATCAGTATAAGGTGATGCTTAACCATCTAGCTGACTCTCCTAAGGAGGCAGCAACATGGTTTTCGGATTTAGTCTCCTGTGTTTGCTTCTCCACAGTGATTCACGGAGGAATTTGGTTTGAAAGAAAATGGATTCCTGGTGCTAGTGGATTTACACTCCCCACTTTTTTAATAACTCCTGTGCATGAGCAGGGAACTTGAGAAAACCTTGATGAGAAAGGTTTCAATGTCTGCTCCCTCTTGTGCACTTTTCTAGGCCTTGCCCCTCAAAGTGGATCTGTGTCCTTTAGGAAAAAACAAACATCCATCTTTGCTGTGCTCTTTGTGGAAGAGCTGGTTCCAGCAGGGTGTAATCCTTGATGCATCAGATACTTTAAATAAAAATGCAATGCTGGAACAAGTGAAAATTTTCCTTCGATCCGCAGAGCGCTTTCCAACGCCTCTCTTATCCCATCCAGGGTTGATTTCATTGACTTCAGGGAGAGTTTGGCCAAGGGTGAGCACCAGCTCTACTCTAAACACTGGGAAAAGTGCCACGTGTTTGGACACTGTCCGTTGTTACCTCGCACAAAACTAGCTGAGACAGACCACATCCTCTGGAGGGCATCCTTGGGCTATGCTTGATTGCATGGTTACCACCAAGAGCCAGCAAACGCTTCTGTGAAAGGGGTCTTGACTGTGTAACTATGGTTAGTAAGCCAGTGGTATCCATCTCATTGTCTTCTTTTCACATACCCTAGTCCTCTCCAGTGTCCCTCTCTCTGTCTCTCCTGCTCTTTTTGGTTTTCTTTTCTTGAGTTGCGTTTTCCTTTTTCCATTTCTGTCTCGACACAAGCTTGTGACTTGACTCACTTCTGTAAACTTGGGGCTTTCCTTGGGATGTTGTCATGCTTAATCCTGCCTGCTCCCAGGATGCAATTCCAGGACTTCTGATTGACCACATTCAAAATAAAGAATATGTAATTCTGTTTTACACCTCTTTCCTCTTATAACTGAACTAAAAGCATGCCCCCTCAAACATACCTACCTAACTACAAACACAGCCTGCTTTCCTCCTGTATCTGAGCTTTCCGCAACATACATTTATATCTGATACCTGCTTAGTGCTCCTGATCTGCAGGGCAGGAGGATCCTCTCTCTCCTGCAGGCGCTACGGAGCGGTTGGAGACCTGAGTCCCTGCAAGGATGTGGCTCCCCTGCTGCCTGGGGCAGCTACCAGTGCCAGGTACCCTGTTTAGTACTGGTGCATCTGGGAGGATGTGCAGAAGGGTTCCCAGGGGCTGGTCAGCTCTGCGTAAAGGGCTGCCAAAACCTGGAAAATAGGAAAGGTTGAGAACACTGCTGTGGCCCCTCAAAGCTGTTCAGGTGCTTAATTCCGTGTTATAAGGAGATGGCTCCTCCTTGTCAGGATGCACAGGCAGGGACTCTTTGCAAGAGGCTCTTCCCATTGAAGAGAGGAAGCGGGTTGGGGTTTCCTTTCAGTGGCCTCTGAATCATTTGTCCAGAGCACAGAAATGTCTCTTCCTGGAGGTACTTAAGCCCATTCCTTTAGAAGTCATCTATGATTGTATTAGTGTTTGTGCATAAATGAATACTAATGGTGAATGTGGTCTGACTACTGGGCCCTTTTCCTCCCACAGCTGTTTTTTGTGCAAGACCCTGATCCAAAAACATCTCGTACGCACATCTTGCAGCCTGGCCCTGCAGGCAAGCTTGATGGAGAACACTCTGCTGGTAAGGCCTGTTGTGGTTTAGGCATGGACACAGCACATAGCTGCTCAGTGCTGTCAGGGTCTCAGCAGATCCGTGTTTGCCTCACAGCAGACATTTAGGTACCAAGGGAACTCGTGTTTTAGCTGAAAAAAAGCTTATATGCCAAAGGCCTCTTGTTGTAAGGGAAGTTTCAGCTGAGCAAGAGTTTGGAGGGGCTGAAGGCTGGAGTTTGCTGCTGCAGCTGGCAAGGAGGCCCACCCGCATCTTAGGTGGTGTTTAGAGCTTTAGACTTCAACCTGAGCACCAGTGCCTGAAATCAAGTACTGAAAGGCCTGCATTGTAGCGCTTTTATTTTATTTGGATACAGTTCTGTGTGTTTCTACCTTGATCTTTTTGTGGATTTCTCCCAATGAGGAGATTGCTGGGACTGAGCTTAAGACTCCTGCAGGAAAAGACGGTCCCAGAGATAACAGGTTCTGAGCGCAAATACTCCCAACACCCTATTTTTCAATCATTAAATGAGCACAACCTTACAGATTTAGATTTAAGTAAGGAAAGGGATTTGTTGTATGACTCGTGTCTGAACTAAAACTGCTACTCTTCTTTTTTTGATGCAAACCCCTCACAACTGCTTGCAAACAGTCTGCAACGGCTGTGTGCACTCAGAAACTCTTGAGCAAGTCATTTTGGACTTGCACACTTCAAAAGGTGGTTTGCAGATGAGGTACATGCTGACCCCTTCTGTTGAGAAGGAGCCTAATTCAGAGCATACAGCAGGCAGCAAAAAGCTTCCCCTTGCCCAAAATTGGTCACAAATAATTTGCCTGGTTCTTGACTTTAATCACAGGATCCAGTTACAACTTATTCCCATCAATACAAAAATCAACGTTCTCACTTGTGTTTATTTTCTCAGTGTGGAATGATGTTCACAGACTTGTGCCTGGCAATTAGTCTGCGTTTTGTGTTCCTGTTGTTGAACAACAAAGGGGGATAAAGGAAAGATGGTTGGTGAAACACATGGCTTGAAAACCCTTCTTTTGGCCCAAAGTGGAAAGCAGAGTAACCCATAGAGATACTGTCACAGATCCAAGCAGGCTGAGGTTAAACGATAGCCTCAGCTTTTCTCCCTAAATGAAACTGAATATTCTTGGCAAGCTCTGCTACTATGCATGGTGGGCAGCTGTAATTCAAGCAGAGATTTCCCCCCCCAAACCCCCCCTTTCTCCTGACCCAGTCTTCCTGTCTTGTGCAGATGTGATCCTTTGCCTCTGTCTGCCTAACAGCTAATTATTTTACCGGACGAGCCAATAGTCTGAAGAAAAGAGACCATGAATATTCTTGAAAGCAACAACTGTGTTACAGTGTCAGGGGGGATGGGGAATTGGAAAAAAGAAAAAAAAAGAAAAAAAAAAAAAAAAAAAAAAAAAAAGGGTCACTTCCTTCTGACCCACTCCAATCCTTAAGAAAACCTCCAAAGCCAGAAAGCGTTCTGATGTGCAACAGACCAGCCTAACTGCCAAGTTAGTAACCCCCCCCTTTAACTGCAGAAACTTGCACCATGTTTTGGGGGAAAAGGCAGCTTGAATATAAGACGTCTAGCTAACAGGTCTGTAAATGAGTGGTGACCCAAAAACGTGCGCATCCCTGTTACTGCAAGACTGGACAAGAGAGCATCAGCCGCTCCCCAGAAACTGTTGCTGTGCTCGCTGGAATTTCATTCCTAGTCACAATTATGCCTTTCTGAATAAAATCATTAATTTTTTGAGGATCTGGAAAGGGCACAAATTCTGCTTACCAGCTTGAGTGGTTATGTTTGAGGGTGATTTTCTGATGGGGTAGGTATCTGGGCTTTGCAGCCTGCAAAGCCACCAGCTCTGCCCCATTGTCAGCTATGTTCCAGGTGTGAGCTGTGAGCTGGAAGGGAGCACCACAAGCACCCAGTCACGTTTCATAGTCTGCAGGCTGCCTTTCAAGGCTGCCTACAGTATTTGCTTTTGTAAGCAGGACAGGTGGAGGAACACTTTCTTTCTATATCCCACAGAAGCTCAACACTGGTTGCTTACTGGAGCGCTGCTGTTGACACAGGGAGCAGTGTGTTGTCTTGCTGGTACCTGCTGAGGCACATTTACTGCCCACAACAGTGAAGAGGAGTAGGTCAGGGGGGTTTGCTCTGCTCTGAGGAGGCTGGTGTTTCCCTTGTATTTGGGGGGCCCAGGTNGGGGGTGATGATAGCATGCAAATGCTGAAAGGCAGGAATGAGGGCTCTGGATAAAGGCTTGTACTTCCAGATAAGGTAGAAGCTGGCTGGTACTTTTTGGAAAGTTAAATTTGAGCCTTGGGTGCTAATCATCAGCACTCCAGGTAAGAGTTTTACAGACGTTGTCTACTGCTGATGCAAAAGCCGCAAGATCTTTCATCACACAGAGAAACGTCAGTGTTTTGGGCTTTGGGTTTTTTTGTTTGGTTGGTTGGTTTTGGTGGTTTTTATTTTTTTATACACAGCTCTTTTCCTAGAGAAAGGGTAACAGCATGCCCCAGCATGGGGTAAAAACCAAGGCCTGTTCCTAGCACACTCAATCCACTCCGAGGAGTCAAATGCTCCAGATACATTCTCCTATTGGTCAGTGAATCTGCCTTAATTTTGAGTTGCAGCTCAAACTTTTGAGTAAGCAGCTTACTCTCCTAAAAACAAGTTCCCTGCCTCGATAACTTCCTACAGCACTTGGGAGTATTGGGATGGGGAGAGCTCTCTCCATCCTGGACCGCCTCACTCACCTTTCCAGAAATGTGGCTTTGCCAATAGTACTGGAACAAGAGCTAAAAAAAAAAAAAAAAGAATATTCCTCATTTCTTTTTGGCCATTTGTAAGCGGGTAGCCATTTAATTAGTTGTTCACCCTCCGGGGCTGTAAGCTTTTGTATAATTAGATAATGAGCAATTACCATTGTATCATTTTGTTCTCATGTGGTACTAATGTGGATACCAGCACTAGCACCCCCGTTATAAGAAGGTATTTGAAGAGGGAACATTCTAGCAGTGTTACAGGTGCCTATATGAATCCCCCTTGCTCCTGCTGGACTTGTCCCCATAGTAGTTTGAAGTAGTGTTGATACTCACTATGGTGGGAAAACCCTCAAATATTCCAAGAAGATGACGTGGTGGGGTGCTTGCCAAAATACTGCCTTTCATGTCCTTAATGCCATCCTCACCTTTCCTGCTTTGGCAGGGAAACCCAACATCGGGGTTCCACCCAGTGGTTTAGAACAGAAAGTGACTTGGACAATGCAAAAGTTTAGATTTGGAGTAGCCCCCAGACGAGCTGCTGTGCTAAGAAAAGTGCCTGATGCAAGTCAGGACTTACAGGAGGATGTACTTGTGTTGAGGTCAGCAACTGGCAGCTAAGTAACGTGTTAAAATACCTGGAGAGATTCAAAACGGACACATGGTGAGAACATGCCTGCGAGAGGAGGATCTTGAAACCACTTAAGCTTTAGGGCAAAAAAAAACCCCAAAAAACATATGGGAGGTGGGTGCGGTGATGAAAAGGTGTAGGCAAGGGGCCCATGTCTGTCATTATTCCTGCAGCTACAATTTAATTACCATCCTGGCCTTTGAGGAACAGAGATTTTATTTTATTCTATTTTTAAAGAGGAAAAAGAGGTATAGAAAGGAACAAAAGTTCTGTGGTTGGAACATGCCCCTTAGCATCATCCTCAGTCTGCTAAGATTCTGAATATGCTTTACTCGTCGCCTGGAACAGAAACCCGTTTCCCTGATCTTCAGTGTTAAGAAATTGCTTTCAAAGGGAAACAAACAAACTCCAAATAAAATCAAGAAGCAAAGCCCCACTTTTCCTCTCCATTCTGAACTTTTCCTCCTCGTTTCAGCAGCACCAGAGAAGAAATTGGCACAAGGAAGGCAAGAAGCCCTTCTCCAGCTGCATGGGCAATAAGCAGATCTGCACTGAAACCGTGTTTTGTGCAGTTGTTGGTTGGGACCACAGGCTGCAATGACAGGTTACAGAAAGGTAATCTGTTTCCCTGGAGGACTTTATTTAAAGCTCACCTTAATGTTGTAACGCAGTGAAGGTAAGAGGCAAAATTATCAGCTTACTCTGAATGGAAGATTTTTTTCTTCTTCGAGGCCTATAATAGCAAAGTGACAGTGACCACCACGTCAACAAAACAACCCATGAGAAAGGAACAAGTATCACACAAGCAAACCAAAATTTTAGTTTAGATTTTAGTGTTTGCTGAAAAGGTCCAAATAATTTTTTTTGCTAACATCACTCTCCTGGTTGCTAGAACACAGGAATAGATATATTTGGGTTTAAACAAAAACCAAAAAAAAAAAAGCCCCAGAATTTGATTTTTCACAATATTGAAACAGCTAGTAAAGCTTGTTTGTGGAAAACAGATGAATGCCTGCAGGGAGGTATTCGCTATTGAAAAAGTGGACTAGCAAAAGCCAACTGAGCTGTATTTAGTTCTTTCCTCACAAAAGCCACGTCAGGCAAAGCAAGCCAAAGGGGAAGAGTGGGGAACATGAATTATTACTGAGCAGAGGTATATAGCCTTATTTTTTTCCTCCAAAAATGCAGAGTGAGGCAGTAAAAATTTGGGGTTGGGACTTTTTTTTTTTAATTTATTTTTTTCTTCTATTAAAATCCTATCTACCTGTAGCCACCGAGACAGATGCACCCAAATCCAAACTGCACGTACCGGTTCACTCTTAAGAATACCAGAGCCATTACACTACTGGGGAACATACATACAGAACAGCATATACAATGAGCTAGGGTGAAAAGACTGTTGAGCTCCTTTCAAAAGCCAGATAAATGCATCACGATTAGTGATGGCCAGCCACTAATTCACACAGCAAGTTGAGAATTACAAAATCCCAGGGGCAAGAGCTGCTTCAAACCAGTGCATTCTTCCAAATGCTACATGTTAACCACTGTTACAGTTCTTCTGTAATAAGTTTAGATGAGTGATGTAGGCAAAGTAGCACATGAAGTCACACTGCCACAGAGGCTTTTGCTAAACACAGCATCATTATGTGACTTCTGAGTTAGCCAGGGATGGTGAAGTCAACACAAGTTGAGGGCTCTCGCCATTTTGCAGCACAGGGGATACAGCTTGAACTAGAAGAGATTCCTGTCCAAGGAAAAGGATTTTCTTGCATGGAGCAGGAGTGCTTTTCTCACTCTACAACAGCAATCAATAGGAAATGTGTTCTTTCTGTCACATTAGATTTCCTCAGTGTATGCAGCTCATGAGAGTTTTGTGATGGAAGTTAAATTAGAGAATAACCGACAGCTGCGATTTCCCAAAGGAAACAAAGCAAACAATCTACTTTGACAAAAATCTGACTTTATTTTTGTATTGAAAAGACCTATCAATTTAAATATGTTTATTTCCATTCATGGTCTCAACCAGTGCTGCGTGTTAACATTATTCAGAACTGTATAAAAAGCCATTGTGTTACATTGGTTAACATCCTAGAACTTGGGGGGGGGAGGGGGGGAAGGAGGGAAGGGTTTGAAGCAGCTTAACATTAAAAATAGGATGTTCCCAAAAAACAACTGATGCGGCATCTTCTAGTCTAATTTTATAGGAGCTGAAGCATATTGCAAATACAACTCAAGTTATTTGGTCTCCAAAAAAACAAAACACAAACAAACAAACAAAAAACCCCCACAAAACCACTTTAAAACCAGATTGCTTTCATAGCAATATTGAAGCTGTCAGCAGAGAGAACCACACACATTCGCTCCCCTGTGTGCAAACACACACATGGAGAACCACACTGAGCACAACTGGAATGCCCCATTCAGGATTTGGATTACATATGCATTCTTCAGAATCCATGAGAGCTGTTATTTTGAATGCTAGTTGCCTTTTTTTTCTTTAATATATACAGAGTTTCCACAGAAACCCAAGATTCTGCACAATCAGCTGACATTTATGACTCACGGTGCTGTGAAATTCTCTCATGTGAAAAAGTCAAATTCCAAAACCTCTACCCAAACATGCACATACCTACCCGAAGCCAATCAACAGGGGAGAAGATGGTTTAGAAAAGGGGTTGCAGGGTCAAGGTCTAGATTTGAAAAATCACATGATGGATTGTCATTCAAAAAAATGTTTTTAAATCATTCTTTGGTTTATTTCCATGATTCTCAAAACTGTCTGAAAAGCTCAGAGACAGTCACGTGAGAAACCACAGCTCTAAAGCAAGACCACAGCATTTTTAATCTTGTGTATTAAATGTTCAGAAGACTACAGAAATTCAGATTACCCCTTACATTCATGTCCCCCCAAAAATCTAGTAACTGCTTAAGTGGATGCACTGAGGCACGACCGGCATGCCTGTAAATTCATATTGTTCAAGTTAAGAGTAAATATAGCTGCAAAAAACCCCACCCACCTATAATTAAACGGTCATTACTAGCAATACTATAGCAACTGTCTTGTTATTAAAGAAATGCAGACATGGTTTCTGCCTGTTTGGCTCACTCAGCCAAAAGGAAGCTGTCTGCTCAATTTAGAAAGAAAGCAAATTTTAAGAATCCAAGGGAGTTTAATATTTCCACGTTCCCGGGGTCATTTATTAATGCAAAAATGTAGACAAATGGCATTTTTACATTCCAAGGTTTGGAAGTCGAAAGCAAATCTTAGCAACTTCCTTATGCTTAAATGTTATGGTAGGCTTGGAAAACCAGTAAGAAGTGATATAGTATTTCCAAGACAAGCAAAGCAGAACTAAGTCTCACTGGCATTCGTATGCAAGCAGTTTGCTATGCTTTATGTAAGGCAGATTTTATTGCAAAAATAGTTACCAGTCTGCTAGTAGGAAGAAAATGCAGGCAACTAAACTCAGAGAAGATGGCTGATAAGTACTAGGGACAACTTCTATTTTTCAAAACAACTCAGTTTTAATGTACTTTCTGGAAACAGCATTTTCATCACTGGTTTTCGCTTCCTTCCCCATCCCACGTTAAGTATCAAAAATCAAGATTGGACAAAATGAATTGTGGATATTTATCGACCAACATTATCTCATATTCCAATGTTCTTTTTACCTCGAGCAAATATAGGTCATTCTTTATAACCTACTGCCAGTGGTTGTTTATAAATATCTGCTTGCTGGAATAAACACTGGTCACTGAAATATTCGTTTGCAGTAACTACTTGGCACTAGGTTAATATACTTGTAAATGGAAGTGCTTCTGATGTACATACAAGCACTTAAAACATCAGACTTTAAAAAACTCAGTTTTGGTGGCTTTAGTATCTAGTCACAGTTTTCACAAGCATTTCTGAAAGCGTTACATCTCTTCAGAAGTTTAGAGGCCCCTGTCTCAACACATCCAAGTTCCTCAATAGTTACAGAATACCTGCTTTAACATTCTTGTTCCCTATGCTGAAACAACAAGGTATCAAAATTTAGCTATAAAAGAGGCATTTTTTTGGTCAGACTGACCCCCCCAGCTGTTCCTTAACAGAAAAGCAACACAGCTCAAACCTGCCTCCTCCCTCCAGAAGACACCACCCAAGGCCACAAATTTACATTTGCCATAGTACAAGATGTTCCTCTGTTTGTAGCAACTGTGTACATGCCCACTTAGAGAAATACAGTATGAAAGCCCCACCATCACCTTTAAAGATAAACCACCCCAGCAGCTGGTTCAGGCAGCAGTGCGTACGGAACCACGTTACATTGAAACAGTGTGTTAAAGCCATTCCAGCTAGTTAAAGTAGTTTCTAACGAAGTTTAATCAAAATTCCTAATGGCAGGAAAGCAAAAAAAAAAAAATTAAAATTAATCTTACTGTAGAGAGAGGCAAAAAGATGCAAAGATCACCACCGCAATGATCCAAGAGCAAAACCTCCTGTTTAAAGGCTAAAAAAGGCACACGACCCCTTGTGAACTAGAGACAAAAGCTAGCAGTACTACAGCAATAAACCCAGAAGAAAAAGCCTACCAGAGTTACCCAATTGCCTACTGGGAAGGAACAATGAACAAGACAGGCTGCTCTTGCTCCATTTTGTTTGCGGGGAAGTGGTCAAATTTAATAGTCAAATTCAGCCACACTAAGAAACAGTTAACAAAAGCTACCCCAAGAAACCAGAACAAAAACCTGACCTTTGGGTCAAAAGGCTACAGACAGGCTTTTCCATAGCATGTAGCTAAGTGAGTTCAGAGATTGGCAATGAAAGAAAACAAACAGCTTTAGACACATGATGGGAACAAGTTTTGGGATTTATCGAACAGTCACACCAAGTTTCTCCAGCACACGCACTCCCTTCTCTTGGTATTCTTGTCGGGTCATCCAGAAGTTGTCTTTGTCTTTCATGATGTCTGCTAGAACCGCACCACCCAAAAACACCATGTGCTTTCGACGAGGTGGATCTTCAATTCGGATCTTAAATTTCTGAGAAAAAGAAAAGAAACTGTTACTGGGATTCTTCAAACACAACCTTTCAAAATAAAATTGAGCTTTCCACCAGAACAATGAAATGGAAACTGTTCAGTCAGAAAAATGCAACCAAACAAATGAAACATGAGCATCGGGCACTCCGGGTGAGCTTCCAGTTTGTGCAACCAAAGTAAAGTAACTACTTTGCACTGGAAAATTGGAGACAGCTATTGACACTTTCCCCAAAATTATACTTTCAGTGTATCTGCAAAAAGCCCAGGAGCACAAAATTACAGACTGTACTTCTGCATTTCACAAACATGGTAAAGAGTGAAATACATCCTAAGCTTTGACAGCTAAAATTATCAGAAGTTACCAGATCATCAAATGACAAAATATTTTAGAATTATACTTAGAATTATATTTAGAATTATATGTTTTAGGAGGGCAGATGGAACAGATTTCAAATTTACACAACCTAGACCGGCTTAACTAATTAATATTGCCTTCAGTTCTTTGATGCTAAAGTTCTAATCTCAAGAACAAAAATGAGTACAGTCAAAGCTGCACGTGAAATACTGCCTTAGACTTAAAACACACTGTATGAGTAAGTCATTCCACATAGCTCCAAAAGATCTTCAGAGACCACTGCACTAAGAACCAGGGAAGTTCAGTTCAGCATTAGAACATCCACTCAAAAGGAATTTTCTCTGTGAATACCTCATCCATGAAGAGCAGGCAGCATTGCAATGCAGTGTTACCTCTGTAACGTGTTTGGCTGTTGTCTGCTTATCATCACAACCCATGAACAAGTGAAATTTATTCCACTTGAAGCTGTGTGAGAAGTCTAGCCTCTTACTTTTGAGGATTTCACTTACAGCATGAACCAAAACTTTAACAGATTGAAAAGAATTTTGTGCTCAACGATGACTTTCAGGGCACAAAACCTCATTATCTTCATTTAACCTACAGTACAGGTTGTGCCCAAGCATTTATCAGCCCATTTTACGTTAAAACTAACCCAAGACCTCAGGAATTACTTGCTATTATCAGGTGGCTTTACTGCAAAGAAATAAATACACACAAGCCACCTCTACTGAAGAACTGAGAGGCAACGATTTTAGCTTCTGTCATTTCTGACTACTTGGTTCCCTCTAGCGGGGATTCAGGATGGACCTCGGACACAAACAAAGAAAGCAGCGACCCGGTACCTACCGAGAGTTTTTCCACATCTCCTTTCAGGACTCGTTCCAGGTAGAGCTGTTTCAGTTCCCGCTCCAGTCGTGAAGGCAGCCCAGGGTACATGGTGGACCCTCCAGACAGTACAATGTGCTTGTAGAATTCAGACCTGACCAAAGAAAAGAAAGTCTTTCTACTGTTGCGTACTGTACTCTGTAGTACAAGTAGGTACCTGCAAGTACAGGGGAGTAACTGTAAAGCTGAAAAACGGTCACTACGCAAAGACAAACTTTGCATGAGTTTGGCAGACTTGCTCATGCTTTTCCAGGCATCCCAAAAAAGATTTTACCCTTGCTCATTCATACCAAAACAGTCAATTTCTCAGGGAGCTTGTTAAGCTCCAAGATCACAGACTGCACCCCACTCCCAGTATGCACTCTCTCATGGTGCTGCATGTATTAAAGCAAAAGATACTATTTTGTTTGAATGAAGTTCTTGGGTCACCCCTGCACCCTGACAGAGGATTTTAAGTGTCCTCCTCTTACCTGGTATCAATGTCAGCAGCCTGGATGGTGTTAAAGAGCAATTCCGCAACACCAACCCCCTCTACGTTGATTAAGTGAGGCTGGAAGAGAGCCTCCGGTGCCTCAAACCGTTCTCCACCAACTTTGATAATCCTGCCATCTGGGAGCTAGTTAAGAAAAAAACACCATTCAGAAGATTGCTTTTAGCCTTTTGGAGACTAAACGGGCCAAGAGGAAATGACCTACATTGTTCCCTAATGTTTTAAACCAGGAAATTGTTGACAACTGTCACCACTGCAAGAAGTCATTCAGTACTACTGAAAGGAGACAAATTCTTCAATCATTGTGCAATTTACTTAAGAGACATCAGGGACCAGATACGTTCATCACAGGATTGTTCAGGTTGGAAAAGACCTTCAAAAAATCTTCAAGTTCGATGACAAATAACACAGTTGATATTGATTTACCAAACATTTCCTTGCAATGCAGCTCCCAGTATCGTTTTAGAAGATGATTTTTACAGCAAGAATAATGCTTTCCTGCAGGTCCTTTTCTTCCATGTGCGGTCACAGGAAGCTTCCACTGAGAGTAAGTTTACCATTCTTGTCACCAGATATCAGTCTCATATGTGTCACTGCTAGATGGATGAAGCTGAAACAATCTGACATGCTAGAGTTAAGTCCAGTTTCTCTACAAATTCCTGTACTGTAACATTCAAATTTCAGGGATCTACAATGACAAAAATGAGTACAATGTCTCACCAAAAATCTGACAGGAAATTGAAAAAAAAGCTTTTCCCAGAAGCAAGTAATCTGATTCTACAGACTCCTGCATCTGGAAAGTGAGCTACTGCCAAGAGAAACTGAGAAAGAATCAAAGCTAAATGCTACTGAATATAAACCTACGAAGTTTATTTAGGACAAGAAAAGCTGTTTCAAAACACTCACCGTGTAGGATTCAACTAGGACTGTGGTCTCTAATGCCAGTTTCTGCTCCTGTTCAATATTGTATCCCACATAACACAGCTTTTCCTTGATCATCCGAACAGTCTCAAAATCAGCAGAATGGTTGAAAGCATACCCTCGCAGCAAGAGGAGCTACAGGGAACGCATCAGGTTAGCAGAAAAGAAGAGGAACAGACCAGACCGCTTTTTGGGTCGATGAGTACATTCAGGCATGTATTTTTTTACAAGTTCATTTCCCTTTTTTACCTGCAAATTTAGCATCAAGTCAAATTAAGTGTATCCATTATTGCCAGAAAAGTAGAACAGCAGCAGCATTACTTCAAGTGGGAAATTTTCTTTGTCACTACAACTTTCAGTATAACCATTAGAAATACAAGTGAAAGAGAACCACATTCTTATATTTAGGACTCCACATCAGAACACTCCAGTATTCCAGTTCAAACATAAGATTTGTCAATCCAGAATGCTGCTTAGAGCTAAAAACCCCAACCAAACAACTAGTCTGTAAGACACGCTGTCTTATTTAATAACCATGAAAGAGCTGCTACATTATTTTCCACATGGCAAGAAAAAGTCTGTCTGAAACCAGATGAGCAGAACTGATAGGATACAATTTTGTTTTTATTTTGTGTATCGAGAAAGCAAACTTTTGAGTTTTTCCTTCCCAAATACAGAATAAAATCCCTTCCTACAAGACAGGTGCTAAGAAAATGTGAAGTCTCTGAACAGTGTCAGTAATATCACATATGATTTAGATGAGGAAAACCTAATAACGATAGGCTGAAGCAACACAGAGAATAGAGGATTTCTTTATGTAACTAATACATGAATAAGAAAGGGAAAACAGAGCGGTTTCTTGCTATCAAGTTATTTTTAACTGGAACCAATACACCACAGCCTGAACCTTAAAAAGTCTTTCCAGCTTACCTTAATGAGGTACCTGGTGATATCCCTCCCAGCAATATCTAACCGTCTGGTGAGATGAGGGAGTGAAAAACCTTCATAAACTGGGCAAATATGAGTTACACCATCTCCAGAGTCCACAACCACACCAGTCAACAAACCTAAAAGACACAACTCTTATTAGCACCTTCATAAACAGAGCAGAACAGTAGCAAGTTTAAGATAGTTTTTTTTCACTGTTATCTTAATACAACCTCTGTTCCCCAAGTTGTCATTTTTTTTTAAGGTTTTAAGAGTAAGAAATGCTTTCACATGTGTTTTCTAAAAGCATTAGCTCTACTTTTGCCTAGATGCTTACAACTCTACCATTCACAATTTTGTCTGGCATTTTGACACCTTAAATTGCACTCTACTTAAAGAGAATAGCTCAGATCATTAAATGCTTGTTGGGGCAAAAATTCAGATTCAGCAACTTTATATTAATTTTTCAAATATGAAGAAACCTGGAGGTATTAAGGCCACAAGTTTACCCTGTTACAACTATTAGGATTTGCTGATTTTTACTGATGTTCAAAAAAAAAAAAAACAAAAAAAACAAAAAAAAACCAAAAAAACCAAACCCCAGTGCTTTCATAAGGTAGAGAATATTTGGACTACACAGCACACATATAAGTTTTTCCCTTACAGAAACAGCATCAAGCTGAATCGGACAGACCAAAAAATTAACTCCAGTGAAAAAAGTTTACCATAAAACCATTAAATTCTAAAGTGTACAAAACTGAGATATCGTAAGAACGCAGAAACAGAAGTATCTACACTTCACTAACAAAGTAAATAAGAGGCAGAACTAATGGTGAATGTGGATTAGAAAACAGTTTTATAGTTTCTCACAAGCTCCCTAATGCAAGAAAACGTATTTTAAGGGGAGACCTTAAAATAATGAAAGAACACTTAATATGTAACAGCAAAATGCATTGGTTTGGCTACTGTAATTTGCTCAAGCCTTGCAATCTTCTTGTAATTCACTTATGGTAATAATTTCTTCCTTTATCAGAAAATCAAAAGCATGTCTTGAAGACTTGATGCCCAAGGCTAAATGACTACACCCTGAAACAATGACAGTTTTGATAAACCAGGTTTTTACATTTACAAGAATGTTTCCACAGTTGGTTCCTGAAAACACCACCAACAGCGGGACTTATCAATAGGTCCTCAAAAGAAAAAGCAAGCTCCAAACTCAGACCAGAGATTATTTATGACAGTGCTGAAGACCAAGACCCATTAATACCATGTTAGTACTTTGGGTCAGCAACACATTTATAAACTGAACAGATTTGAAGTTATCTTGCCTACCTTGAGCATACAAAGTAAGAACAGCCTGAATGGCTACATAGACCCCAGAAAACTGGTATGTCTCAAACATAACCTGTAAGATGAAGGCAAAAATTAATGTCCAAAACAGGCTAAATACTTGGAAAAGACATTTCATAGAGTTTGAAAACTGTATTTCTAGAATTCTGTACTTCTGCTAATGAAAAACACTTTCCAAGAAATTTCACCACACAGGTTCTACACATATGTTAAAAACTTACTTGCTTTTTTGGCAGCAAGTGGTACATTCAGTTCTCTACCTTACCTGTTCACACAAGACAAGCCAAATGAAATGTTCCACATCCCGTTAGCAACAGAAGCAAACACTCGCAAGAAACCCACGCACCACTTTCTGCAGCTTTACTAAGCCATTTTCCGAAGTGCTTAATGAGTGGGAGGATGTACTTGTAGAGCAGCCAAGTACTCCATTACTGAAGCATGACACGGGACTTAAATGTTTATTAAAGGTGTATGCTCTAAACGCAATTAAGTTCAGAGTTTTATTCTTCACCTCAAGCCCTACAGACTTTGTACAACTGCAGATTAGGTCAAGTAAAGACCAAACAGATCTCTATGTATACGAGTCTAGAACAGGCCCAGTGTCACAAGTTGTTCTCTGCATCAGGGATGCAGTCTTCCCTTCTCTAATGCACAACCAATGACAAATGTCCAGACTTGGCACAGAGTCCACTACAGTGAAATAGTACAGGTAGGGCTAACACTGTTACTACATTCAGCAACACACAGGTTTGCTGAACTCTTACCGAAACATGAAAAGTAACTCGTAGTCTAGGTTCCCCTAGCCACAAGACTAGTTTCAGTGAAGAAACAGAGTCTAAGATTAAAGGATGAAGAGTTCATAGGATCTTGGCATCTTTATAAACACAAAAAAGGCCACGTAAGCACGTCATACTGTACAGCAGTCTTCTCTCTAAACACTTTTATCAGGAAAAGCAGATGACTTCTGATTATTCCAGCACATACAGAAGTCTTGGTTTTCCTGTTCTGCAGCCTTCAGAGCACTTCTGCAACTTCTAGGATTAAACTCATTAAATCCCAAGTACTCCCACAGCTCAAGTAAAAGATACCTAAATATTTTTAATTAAAAAACAAAAAAACTCCAATGGCTGACAGTTTTTTAATCCTAAACTAAACAACTTCCTCTGGTAGAACAGTGTGATTTTAAATGGCTGTTCCATATCAAAAACCTGATCCTTGCAAAGTCAAGTTTCAACGCTGTATCGAGCACACAACAAAGCCCCCTGGAAACCTGCTGCTTCCCTTCTTGGGATACTTGTTGTGAGCACACAGCACTACAGAAGTCAAGCAGAAAGGAACACAGAGGCGGTGAGCTGCAGAAGTCCCATTTGAGTAGTCACCGTCTAAAATCAGCACTATTCCAATGGAGGAGTCTTTTTAACAACCTCACCGCCTGCAAAATGAAATACTCCTTTAAGAAAAATCTAAAGTGTCATCTTCATGCAACAAAATGAATATTCAAGTGGCACTAGTTACTGCCTTCACATGATGTACTAAATCCTAGAAACCACTGCAAAATACTTGTATAATCTATATGCAGGCCTTTGTGGAGCTGTTACTCTTTCAAGATTTTTTCACTTCAGTTTTTCCAACTTTGCTACACTTCGCTTGTTCCCAAGTCACTGAAAGAAAAGATTAGTGCAAATATGTTCACTGCCACATTGCAGAAAGTGCTACTGTAGCTGTGACAGCAACAAGATTTTAAAGGAAAGGTCAGCAGGTAATTATGAAGGTAAATGCTTATTGGACCATGCAGCAGGTTTGGGAAAAAAATATATATACACGCAAGCTTTCACATTCAAAGTTCTGATAAACAATAAGGTTTCAGACTTAAAACTTTTTTTTTCTGCCCTACCTTACCAGTCACTACAGCTACACATTTTAAAAACTGGGTTTGCTACACTGAATGCTTAAATTTATTGAAAATACCTATGATGCTTTAGAAAAAAAAAAGGAAACTAAGCTTTTTGTTCTCATCAAACACTACCGCTCTTCAAAATCAAGTCTTTGCCAAATAGTGCTAGAGCTAAATAATATAAATCAGACAACCAACATTAAAGCAAGGCTCCGATGGAGCTTAGGTCACCCAGGGCAGCACTGTGAGACTAAGGATCCAAGAACCAGGCTTTCCTTCTTAGAAAAGCTTTCTTTGATAGTCCCTAGCATTAATCAAAGATTAGCGAGTTGGCTGCCACCACACCTTTGTCTCAGCTACGTCCAACAACACTGCGTCATCTGGTAAGCATCATCCCGCTTGAGCCTCAGTCTCCTCTGAAGCATTACTGGCTTACAGAAGTCCAAGTTATTTACAGCAATTAACAATCATCCAATAGCTAGTAATTGACATATCTTAGCTCCATGAGATAAACATGTATTTCCAATTCTGTGCCTTACTGGTGATATGGCTTGAGGCAAGAAGTCTGCTTACAGCTTTTGAGGAAGGTCAGCTTGCTTGACTATGGCAGAGTATGAGTTTTGGTTAGGAAACAGGAGAACTGCTTTGCCTCAGACAGTTAGCAGGTGTTCCAAGAAGTTAAAAATCTCTTAGTGATGCTTCAGTGACCATATATATCAGTTTCTACTAGACAAAACATACCTCCACGATCTTCTCCCTGTTTTTAGTTGGATTCATGGGAGGTTCTGTGAGTAGTATTTTACAATTCTTTGTGTCAATATTCAGTTTTTCTGGTCCAAATGTGTAATCCCAGAGGTGCTTCATGTCATCCCAGTTCCGAACTATGCCATTCTCCATTGGATAATTCACTTCCAGCATTGAACGTAATTCACTCGCTTCATCACCAACCATGAGATCCTGTAAAATTTTAATATAGGAACACATCAGTGCTTGCAATGTTTTTTTCAAACACAAAAATCCTCAAGAATGACAGGGAACTGCTCCAGCTTGTGTCCACCTGTGTTCTTAAAAAATGTCCACGTTTTACAATCCTTTTCAGGTACTTAGGAGAAAAGTAGAATATATTTTATGCAATATTTAAATTTGGTTGTTACCCATCCTAAATCTTTTCCAAAATAAGCCCTGCTGCAGTTAGATACCACACAGACCTTTATACATACATATGTTTCTCCACTGATACCTCCAAAATTCTTTTATCAAATACTGATTTCAAAAGGCTGAGATGCAAAATAGCACATCAGGTAAGTAGGTGGGAATTGGCAAAGTATTCTTCCATGCATGTTGCAAATTTCTGTGTACAATACCAAAACAGGAATAACGAGCGGTGAAAAAGCATTCTTAACAGTAGCAAAAGCAAGTAGGAGATTTTAAGTTCCACACTAGACATTAAAAGAAGTAACAATTTACATATTGCCTATGTCAGTGGAGTGTGAAGAGACATCGAAATACAAAATATAACCTTGTCTATTCCATGCCAAAAATCTCAAGCCCCAAACCCCAGTAACACATTCTTACACAAACACAACCAACTAATGTATAGTTTGTAGGCATTTCACACTGATTAAGCAATCTGTTTATTAAAGTTAGTTACGCAAACATTGCACATTCAAATTAGTAGCACCTTATCTTCTCCTTTCCCATATATTTCCCAGAGGAAGTATGCACAGTAACGTGTTATCCCTATTATATCCCATACTCTTCCAAAAAAAAGCCTTAACAAACTTGTCTCACGTTCCGACTATAGAAAGGTATTTCTAGGCACCAGCAGCACTGTTTCGATACCAGCATTATGTCCATTTCATTGCAAACCTCCCAGCTTCATACAAAAATACGGCACTGCAGTTTGCAGTTACTGCGGCACAGAAAACACTGAAGTGAGAGTTACTCACCCTGCTATTCAATGCTGGGTTAAAAAAAGAACAGGCATAATAAAAAAAAATCCAGTTTATAATGCCTTTTTTAAGAAGTAACCTAAACAATTACTATATAAACAGCAGTTGATTGAAAATAGTTTAAAGCAAACCGTTCCTCTTCTGATCCCCCCTCTCTGACAAGGCATTTTATTTGTTTTCTCTTGCTCAACAGATATCTGTAAAGAAGTCAAGACTCTAACATTGTAAATCACATGTACTCCAGTGAAACCATACTATGAAAAGTCTCACCACACAGCCGCATTACTCCTGAGAACGTTAAGACCATCCTAACCCCCACCAGCTAGGAGAATCAGAAGCCTTTTCTACGTGGTATTATTTGAGGCTTTATGCTGCCAAACAGACATTGCCCAGGAAAAGCTGCCATTCAAAAGCGCAACAAAAGTTCCACAAAATCTTCACTTCCTTTTAAAACAAAGTTAAAGGGCAGAATAATTGTTCTCTAGAGCTAAGTAACAAACGTGCACTTGGTAGGTGAAAGGGAAGAAGGATGGTCCAACCGAATGTGAAGAGAGAGGAACCCGTGTCATAACACTCCGTGTTTCCGCTGCTTACTCAGTTATGTTTGTCTACCTGAAATCTGACTGTTTTCAAGCTCTTGGTTTGTAATGTTAAACACAGCAATCTGTATTGTTAAAGAGGCTGAGCTCATGCTGATCTTTGCGAGTTATTCTTACATCCTGCAAAGTGACAGATTATGTAGTGTTTGGAAGCGACACATAAAATATTCTCATGAACTACAGGCTAGTAAACCAAAGCAGTGAACAATGTTCAAAATAAGTATGTATTAAAATGTTAAATTAAGGACAAGACAAAAAAAATGAACAGCATCAAAAAATAAGGTAACAGTTACTAGGTCCCATCAAGCACAAATGGTAAACAAACAGCACAGGGGCACCTCACTTACCATCTTTTTGTTATTCTACTTCAACAGGTCAAGAAAGGTGAAGAAAGAAGGTGGAAGCAAGAAAGTCAGAAAGTCAGAAAAAGCCTTAAATAAAATTCTCAAGTTATTTTAAGTACACAGTAGATATAGGCTGAAAAGAAATGCATGTACAGCAAGAAACAATCCGAGTTACTTTAGTTAGGGCCAAATCAACATTCTCACGATCTGAGATTAAAATGTCTCTTTAAAGAAAGATATTGCAACACATCAGAGGCATGTCAGTGTATCTGCTGATTTCTCATAAATAGGATTCTGTGTGTAAATGTTCTGTTAACACTGCAGTTTTACCCTGGGCAAGGCGTTCATCTGAATTAGACAAGACTCTGCACAAGGCTTATAGCCACATCTAGCTCTGAAAAATGCTAAATTGAAATTTTGTCTCAAAAATTCAGCTTTAAGCACCCAAGCACTGAAAAGTATAACATGAAAGCATTAATCTATAAGCAGGCTAATCTGTTTATATACCACAGAACAAATACCCAAAATGGCTCAGGAGGTCTGATCTGCCCTAAAATCCTCATTGTTTTCACTAGTCAATGCTACTCATCAGTCCTGCCTTCCTAAGAAGGTTGTAAACTCCCAAACCTGCTTCAAAGATCAGTAGGTCAGTAAAAGCTACAAGCAGCATCTATGCTTCTGGTTTTAGAGTTTTACGGTTGCAATTCTAAGCAAAATAATCCAAGTATTTGCTTAGGGAGGGCCACGTAATAACTGTGTGTTTATGTCCTTCTGAACTGGGGACAACTCTAAGGAGGAAAAGAAGCTCTATCTCTGCTGCTGGCTGAAACAAGAATTGAAAAGGAAAACACGGACAAAGCAACTTTAAACAGGTAACTCAATACATGAACGTCAACCATTTTCAATCAGCTTTCAGACTCTTTCCACAGAGCTTCTGAATTTCACAGGAACGATAGTGTTTCTGAATACTTCTGGAAAGTTAAACCAATCATCTTTTTTTCCATCTTCCCTTATTAAGATTTAAACTTACCCTCTAGGAACTTGCAGTCAATGGCTAAAATTAAATTTTGGCATAAACCTGCACCCAAAGAGTGGCTGTCCATACCCAAGGAGCGGCTGTCAATGGACCCACGTCCAAGTGGAGACCTGTGACAAGTGGAGTCCCTCAAGGATCAGTGCTGGGACCAGTCTTGTTCAACATCTCCGTCAGAGACACGGACAGTGGCATCGAGTGCTCCCTCAAGAAGTTTGCCAACGACACCACGCTGTGTGGACCGGTTGATACGCTGGAGGGGAGGGATGCCATCCAGAGGGACCTGGACAGGCTGGAGAGGTGGGCCCATGCCAACCTCATGAAGTTCAACAGGACCAAGCGCAAGGTCCTACATCTGGGTCGGGGCAATCCCAAGCACCAATACAGGCTGGGTGAGGACTGGCTTGAGAGCAGCCCTGCGGAAAGACACTTGGGGGTGTTGGTGGACGAGACGGTCAACGTGAGCCGCCAGTGTGCGCTTGCAGCCCAGAAGGCCAACCGTATCCTGGGCTGCATCAAGAGAAGTGTGGCCAGCAGGTTGAGGGAAGTGATTCTCCCCCTCTACTCTGCACTCGTGAGACCCCACCTGGAATATTGCACCCAGTTCTGGAGCCCCTATTCCAAGAGGGATATGGGGGTGCTGGAGCGAGTCCAGAGAAGGGCCACGAGAATGATCAGAGGACTGGAGCACCTCTCCTACGAGGACAGACTGAGAGAGTTGGAATTGTTCAGTCTGCAGAGGAGAAGGCTCTGAGGAGACTTTATTGTGGCCTTCCAGTATCTGAAGGGGGCCTACAAGAAAGCTGCCGAGGGAATTTTTAGGAGGTCAGACAGTGATAGAACCAGGGGAAATGGGTGTAAGCTAGAGGAGGGTAGATTTAGGTTGGATATTAGGAAGAAGTTCTTCACTATGAGGGTGGTTAGACAGTGGAACAGGTTGCCCAGAGAGGTTGTGGAAGCCTCATCCCTGGAAGCTTTTAAAACAAGGCTTGATGGGGCCCTGGGTAACCTGATCTAGTGGATGGCATCCCTGCCAGGCAGGGCGTTGGAGCTGGATGATTTTTGAGGTCCCTTCCAACTCTGACGATTCTATGATCCTAATCTGCTAAAATATGTTTTTTGTTTGGGTTGGGTTTTTTTAGGAAGTCTGCAAGAATCTCACAAAGAAAAATAGCACTCACAAGTAACAAGTCTTCCTACGGTGCTACCCTACTGGGATACCCGAAGTATCTGTGGCAGGGACTTCTCTTGCTACACAGTTTCCTTAAGAAAGGGTGATATGCAGATGCTTTAAAACTTCTAGGAAGAATCTAGGCACAATTTATACTCTCTAAAATATACCCATGCGATCCGTGCTCAGGCAGAAGACGGGCAATGCATGTGAAGTAATAATAGCTCATTGGTTCTGCACTGCTCTCTTGGCAACTACCCATTTCAACCTCCTATTTTTCCAATCCACCACTGTCACCTATAATGATATTAAACTACGTTTTTGGATAATCAGAGGATACCAAAACTGGCAGAACAGGCTGTATCAGATCAGCTGGAAAGAAAATATGTCTTCAACAATGATATTTCATGCAGGAGAATTCTTCTTGAACTTAAGACTGCATAACTTTCAAAAAAATCTTACAAGGACCTCCTTGAAGAAACTGTCACACTAAGTTCAAGTAGATATCTGCAGAAACACCTCTCACCAAGCCTTGCAAGAGAAAGGAAGATGTTTTCCTTCTCTTTACAAAAACTCCTGTCTACAGTGAAAGGGAAAGATTTCCATCCTTTCAACCAAACTGTCCTCACTGACACAAGGTAAGCAATATTGCAATAGAAGGGAAAAACAGAAAGGTCTGATGTCTTTCATCCTCTTGGCTTCCTACTACAGCCTTCTGCTGACTCTCCTAACTTTTTACAGACAAGAGCAGAAATCAGATAACTGAAGTTGTCCTTGTCATGCACAGGGTTCTGAAAATGAGGAACAAAACTGGGCATTTTTTTTTTTTTTTTTCCCTTCTACTAAGCTGCTGTTCAGAAGCCACAGGGAAAGCAAAATTGAAAACCTGTACATGTGTGGTTCTGCTTGACCTTCACTGGCCTAAGTGAGGGCTTCTACAGCTTTGCATCAACTCGTGCTTCTCCCTTAAGTTCCTGCTTCTGCCTTGCTCTCAAACCAGAGCTGGCACAATTGCCTACTAAGGCAGTTAAAACTTCACCTGACAAAGAAATCGCTCTTTTCAGCTTAATCAGCTCACTGAAGTGGCTCACCATACAACTGCACAAGCAGTATGACCAGCACAAGGTGAGAACGTGTGGCTAGAAGCAAGAACGGAAGAGATGTGACCGCAGCAGGGCTAAGACATTTACGGAAGCCTGGATTACAGAAGCAACTACTAACGTTTGAAGTGTTCCTCTGTAATTACAAAACAAAGCGAGAAATTATAGCTCCCTAGACTTCAGAAGAAGATTCTCAAACAGATGTTCAACCCCCATTCCAAGCCTGGAATAACGTCCCAAGGCGAGCGAAGTAGCCTGAACGCAGCCTCTCCATCTCTAACTGGTTTGGAGTATCTACCTCTATCAACAGCAAAAAAGAAAACAAAACCAATAGAAACAATGAAATGCAAACAAAACCAAGGTTAAACATCTCATACAAGATCACAGATGATCAGCTTGGAGTAGAAAGCAAACATCAGAGAAAGATCTGGAAGCACCAGCAGTTCTTCAGCATTGTCTCAGAGTGCAGGACAGTTCAGTCTGGTGACAAACACCAATCACTTCCCTCTGATTTACGCCTTCTAATCTTGACATCATTTACATATTGGCATTTGAAGCCCCTTTTTGCCAGAACCACCAGCTGCCTGCCTCCTCAGTTGTACTATCTGAAGGCCTGCAGTGCTTTAGATTACCCTCTTAATCACTTGGTAGTTTGTGACAGGCTAAAACCCAATACAGAAATGAATCAAGAGATACTGAAACAGCATAAAGGGGAAATAAGGAAAAAGCATTTCCAAACATTACATGAGTCAAAAGCTGCCCTAAATATTTTTATCTGTCAGAAAGGAATACTAGTGAAAAAAATACTTACCTTGATTTCAATGTTTCCCACTTTAGCAGTTGATCTTATAATGGGTCTTCCAACCAAAGCTGGAAAAATGTGCTCTGGAAAATTTGAGCCTGCATAGCCACATTTCACAAACTGAAAAGGAATAAAAAATTTTGTTAGAACACACATTTCTTCATTTCATTAGTAGAAACCTGGTTTGGGATAAAAAATGGAACCCCTTAATTTAAGGGCGTGTGTCCCACTGGAAACCAAGAGGATTTATACATCCAAGTTAATTTTATACCTTTCAGATGATGCACGGATCTATAAAACCCAACGTAATTTCCAGAACATTTTCTGAATCAGACCGTCAGATGTTTGACAAAAGGCATTAAAACAGCCAAGTACATTGAGAGGTTTCAAAGAGTCTATTGTTTAAATCTGGATTTCCTGCCACTCTATAATTTTATAGAGCTCTCTAGCAACCTAAACCACATCATTCTATAATGGATCACCTTACAATGAGTATCCAAAGAGACCAAATTACCTCTCCAATTAGAGCACACAATACAAATTACACATGAGGGAAAAAAACCAAACAAAACCTTGTGAACTCAGGTCTTAGGCTGTTCTAGAAGGTGTTTAACAGCGAACTACAGACAGTTTGTGCAATTCAGATGGATTTTTCAGAGTTTCATAATTTTCAGGGTTTCTTTCAAGGATAAAGAGCAGAGCTTGCAGTAAGCACTTCTAAAACCAGCAGCACAACCATAACCTCAGCTGATGGTAGTCCACACCAATCGGGATACTCTGAAAGTGCCCGCTACCCAACTATGTACAAAAGGAAGCTTTAGTATCCCTGGTTCCCAGTATAGTCTATACATGAGAAAAGAGGGAGGATTAAATGAGAACAAAAATTTTTTTGAAGTCCCTAGAGGAAGCTCAATTGTAAAGCAAGAACCTGAAGCGTGCCAGCAAGAAGTTACAATTTCAGCTAATGGGGACCAGTAAATTATGCACTTTGTTTATATTACACTCTGATGTTCTGCTTGCAGTTCACACACAGCAGAGGCTTTTCTTTTTCTGATGCATTCTTCGCACACTGCACTCTATCAGCATACCAAACCAAAATCCCACAGTCCCAAACTAAACATTAGTTTCATTTTCATCTGCAAAATTCCTCAACCACCTGGGTGTAATGGCAGTAAAAGAGCATCACGGGATCATTCAGGCTGAAGGGAAGCTCAGGAGCTGCCTTGTCCACCCTTGGGCTCAAAGCAATCAACAATGCTGAATTCAGACCAGGCTGCTTAGGGTTTGACCAGTTGGGTGGTGGAAGCCTCCATGGAAAGACACATTCACAGCCTCCTCGTGACACTGTCCCAAAGCTTAATTATACATTTCAGGTTGTATTAAAAGCCATCTGCTAGATTTTCCAAAACGTTCACTGAGTTTTCTGCAGTGAGGTCTGAAGACCGCCACCGAAAAAATAACCACAGAAAAGAGTACAGCCAGTTGCAGCTGAGGGAAATTTTGCCATAGCAGCAATGACAATGTGAAAAGTCACTTTCCATTGCTCTAAATTATTCACCTGGCTGCAGTAAAAAGGGCACCTGTTTCGGAAAATCATTTATAAAGCCTGTTACGGAAGGGGGAAAGAGATTTTAATTAAAGTTGAGCTAATATAGGGGGACAGGAAATTTTTTTTCCTTTTTCTGACCCTAATTTATTTCACCCATTCAGGGCTTGCTGCCTCCGAAGGCAGAGATGTTTGTAATACCTGAAGACTGAACCAAGTTGGTTGTATACAGTGTGTCATTCTCCTTCAATCCAAGCTCTCCGAAAAGGCAAGTGCTTATCAACTCTTCTGCTTATACCGAGGCCAAAATTACCTAGGAGTTATATAGATCTTATCTGTGTGTTCAAGAATGCAGTGCTGCTATGAGAAAGCAAAGAGTAGCCACAAGCATTTCTGAATCACAGTACCTCACTACACCAGTTTTATACTAGAGGAAACATGACACATTTTGAAGGAGTGAGCTGAATTCAAATAATGGTGGAGGTTTTTGGTGGGAGGGTGGGGGCAGGGGGGTTAGTTGGTTATTGTTTTGTGGTTTTGGGGTTTTTTTGCTTTTTTTTTAAATAAGCTCCCTTTCAGACCGTGCAAATTACTGCACTCAGGGCAGTCACACAGTTTTGGTTGCTACTACAATATTTAGGTATGCTTGTTATAAATTTCGTTGTGCAGGATGTGGTCAAGCTAGAAGGCAATTCTAATAAAACAGCCCATACAATCCCATCCTCCAGCTTAGAGTTTCATGAATTGTTCCAAGCACAACCGTAAACACCTCCAGGTAGCCCATGCACCTTTATACCCATTTATTTGCTTACAGTTTTTCCTTCTTTCCTTTCCCCCACCATGAAGCAACTCACCACCAACAGGAACAGTAACATCTAAATGGATCTTTACAACTCAAGCTACTGGAGTACCCCTCGAGAAGCTCTGCTACCCACACTTTTAAATCCTGCCAACTGGACACAAAAAACCCTGAGGTTTACATAGCAACCACTGAGATATGCAACCAAAATGACTACTGCACGACATCTACTGCCTCTCCGGCCAACCTTAAAAATACCTCCAATGTCTTGACATGACATACAACTATGCTGACCTACAAAATGCCAACCTACAAAAATACTACTCTAAGTTCTTGCAGTTTGAACTGTAACAGTAACTTCCAGCCCCTTTCTGCTTCAAAGCCTTGACACATCTTCCTGGTTAGTTAACATGTTGACAATTAATAAAACCTAGATTTTAAATGCAGGCTGTAATTTCTCCAACCTGCCTAAAACACATTCAAATCCAGATTTAATCTATGTGAACTACAATGAGCAAGACTAAGCTTGGACATTCACGGTCTGCTCCCCAACTCTTTCAGGCCATATCAGAGAGCCTTAAAAATGACATTTCACAAAGTTTGCTAAGCTCGACAGTAGACAGATGGGGCAAAAACTAACTCTGTCTCTTCCCCTTCAAATTTGAAATTTACCCCCCAGGTCACATGAAAATGTGGTGAAGAGAAGAACAAGTCAGCTTTGTACATCGATGAGAGCATTCCCACTGTAGTATTCTCCCTGACATGACACTGAATATGCTGCTGGTTCAATATGTTTGTGATGACGTAACACTGGAAATTATGGCTGAAGAACCAGACTTGGTAAAACCACTTAAGAAACACAAAGTTATCCACACAGTAGATCTTGAACAGTTTTAGATTTTTGAAAGGGTACAAGGAAGCTGAGATACTTCTCCCTTCCTCACAGAAGATCCTCCAAAACCTTTAAATTAAGCGTTACAAACTTCAGTAGTTTGGAACATAATCAGCTTCTGGTTTTCAGTACCAGACATTACATACATACTGTTCTTTCCACTCTCGATAAACATAGTGCACTTGTTTCTTTTCCATCTCTTAATGTGCACATCCCCTTGGCACAATTAACAAATAATTCCAATACAGCGCTCAGTACATACCATATCTTGAACGGTTACAACAGCACTCCATGAATTTACGCATCTTTGTAATGAAGCCAAGAGTTCATCACCATTCATTTTTGCAAGCATTTGATAGACATTCAGAATGTTTCAAGAACAGCTACTTGGCGTGCCTGTGTGCACGGCCACGTACGTCTGAAGTTTTACCATATATAGTTTCTTCTCTATTTCACTGTGGTTTATACTGACTCTTTCACTTCCTACTGAGTCAAACACTAACAACTTGTATGTGTATGTATGCTTTCAAGCAAAAAGAATGAGGAAGCTCCCAAGTAGGTCACATGACAAGCTTTAAAATGAATACTAATATTCTTACAAGGTCTCTATGCTTGATTCTTTCCGTTGAGACAACTCTCAAACAAAAACCCTACCTATAATTAGAGCAATTTTACAGGCCACTAAGTAACTTATCGTTTGTCCTACACCAACAAGAACATCCATCTCTCA
Source organism: Galbula dea (assembly GCA_013399015.1). Lineage (NCBI taxonomy): Eukaryota > Metazoa > Chordata > Aves > Piciformes > Galbulidae > Galbula > Galbula dea. The sequence continues at coordinate 13,576 of VWZX01004393.1, read as the reverse complement.
ACGCTTTTTGAGATGCCTTTGCCTGACGCTCTCCTGCAGTACACGTTGCAAGAACTTCCTTCTACTCACCTCCTCCTCAAAGACTGGTTGCAGCCAGACGCATTAGAAATCCTACAGCAGCATAACAAGAACAGTAAATTTCAAAGTCGATCCTGAAGTTAAAATCACATCTGATTTTTCTAAACCTATTCTCCATTTTAATGTACTAGGTCTGGCACCTGACAAGAGATTTCATTTCAAACATGGCTTTAACTATGACCTATCACAGTGTATCAGCAATCACTCTAACATAAAGCATCTCCTCTTTGGCATATAGATAAATTATTATTACAGAAATACTTGCTTGACAATACGGGACTACCTGATAATCTCAATACACAGTCGAGGCTCCAAAGATTTACTGAATGGAATTTTCTTTCAGTTCAATCATCTCAATTCTAGTTTAATTATCCCAATTCAACCCAAGTAGTTTTAGTTTGCCTATTTAACAATTATTTCTTGATGCTTTGTTCTCCCATCCAGCAAACTCTGCAGTCAGGGCACTTCTACACACAGAGTACTTCTGCTTAGAGGCCAAACACAACTCGGCACCACAGCGGCACTACGAAGGCACCTTCCACTGCTAGAGTTATTTACATTCTACTGATAAAACTCACAGAGGGGAAAAAAAAACGTGCAATGCCAAGGTGTCTCCCGATTTAAAAGCACACACAGATACCTCACATTGTACAAAACCTGTGTTGCAAACCCAGCCTGGGAAATTAGGTCAAAATAACGGTTTCTACCCCACGCCTCACCTTACTGAGACCAGACGGAGCACAACACTGCTGTCACTACTGATACGCTGAACATTTTACAACTCACCGATTTATTGCTGCGTAAAGGATCACACTAAAGGATGACACTTCATATTTTCTTTTACGCGAGTCTGACAAATAACAGTATTAAACAATGGAAAATAAAACTAAAACAACACAAAGGTTTCTGCATCCCTTTGTAAGAAGAAAATGGTAAACACCTTCTTTTATCCTTTCCTTTTTCTACATGATAGCATACAAAGTGCCAAAGGCTCTGTGCCCCAGGCCTACCAACGATCATTTTTTGCTGTAGGAGGAAAAAGGAGAAGACATCAGAGCTGCCAAACCCCAGAACTGTCAAATCTGACACTGTTCTTCGTCCTGGACGCTCATCATTTCAGATGTTAAGTGAAGATGTCTAACTCAGAATGCTGAATATCTTACAGTGACATCCTTTGTCTCAACTATTGTCTCGTAGGCCTTAAAAAAATTCTTCTTTATATCAAGTCTTTGATTAAAAAAAAAAATTAAAAAAAAAATTTCACCTTTTATTTTCCCCTATGCAACAGATCTTTATATGCCATCAGCTCTGTCAGCTCTCCACATAGTATTTCCTTACTGGGGTAAACCTCAGATATCTAAACATGCTTATCAAGTTACAGAGGGGAAATATCCACCAATACCATTTTACCTTCTTGCTTTAAAATGGTATTTTTTCCACTTCCTGCCGAGGCGCCTCAAAGCCTGTGTACCACTTGCAGTAAGATGAATTTCTAGTGGGTGCCTCTATGCCGTTGGAGGGCAGAAGAAGAGGTGAAAAGATGGGGATAAAACCTTTGGCGCTCACTCGATTTAAGAAAAAAAAAAACAGCCGATTTTGAGTATGTTGCAGATCAGGAAGGTATTCACAAAAGGAGGATGCTCCATTTTAACCTGCAGCTGAAAAACAAACCTACAATCCCCGCCCCCATTCCTCTAAAGGTAACAATCCTGCATACAGAAAACACATCCTTGGTCACTTCATATGTAACGGACTCATTCAGAATTGGCTTAAAAATCGGTACTTTTGCTTAAATGCTCTACAGGGAGCCGGTCATACAGATAAACACGACAGTGACCGTCAAACAGAAAAATGCCGGGCACGGGGACGTGCGCCACACATTTGCTCCCCAGAAACGGCACTCAAGACCTCCGACGGCAGATTTTGCTCAGCCGGTTTAGAAACAAGCGATCAACCGGCAAAGCACCGGGACTGGCGTTTTTTCCGCCGCGAGCTGCCCTCGCCCATTCATTCCGCAGGCCCGCACGGACGTCCTGCCCGCGGGCCGGCGCTGGCGGAGAACGGCGAAGGCCTCGCTTGCCCAAGACAGAGCCTTGGCGCGGGGGTGAGGTGAAAGGCGACCTTGGCTCGGTAGCGGCGGCAGCAGCAGCAGGCCGGGCGCGGCCCACGGGCGTGCCGGCAGGAAGCCCGGCCGCGTCGGGGGGGTAGAGGGAGAGAATCGCCCTGCTTCCCCTCGTTTCACTGGCAGAACGAGTCCCGGCGCCGGAAAGACTCACCCCGGTGCCGTTATCGCACACCACCACCTTCCTGCCCAGCGTATCCATCTCTGCGGCCGCCTCGCCCAACACCGACACTGCTACCTCCACTGCCGAAGCCCCACAACACCCGTCCGCCGCACCGCGCGCGCACGCCGGAAGCCGTCAGCGCCTGCCACCGCCCAATCAGCGCGGCACCACCCCCTCCGCCACCGCCCAATCAGCGCGGCGCCACCCCCTCCTCCGCCACCACCCGCCTCTTCCCCCTCCGTCCTGCTTCCGCTTCCATCTTCGTAGGGGAGGCTCAGCTCGCCGCTACCTCCCTTGCAAACAGTGGCACTCCAGGACGCCGGGGAGGTGTCGGCCAGGAAAGCGGCACGAAAATAGAGATAAATAACCGAATTTGGGTTTTTTTGTAGTTTGGGAGTGCTTTTTTTTCCCTCGCGTTTCACCGATGCCGGCACGGGGACGGTGCTTCGGGGGGAGGGGGGGGAGCGCTGGTTACCGAACTCCCTTCGGTTGCTTGCGCTGTCGTGACAAACAGACAGACATGTCCTTTACCGCTGCGGGAGAGTATGCACGAGATGCCCGGGGCAGCGAACCGGACAGGAGCAGCGTTCTCCGCCTCCTGAGGAGTGCAGGCCGCAGGCCCTGGGGCTGCCTGCCTGCTCCCCTCACCCCTTTAGCCCCCCAGCAACCTGTGCTGCATTGACTTCATCTGCCAACTCTCCTTGCACAGGGAGAAATTAGACAGCTGTTAAAAAACTATGTATCATTAATATTATTTCATAGCTCGATGTCACAGAAGAGCTTTTATTCTTCCCTAGAGGTTTTGCTCAGGTCTGCTTGGCAAACAATTTGCATTGATCTGGTGGACTCCAAATAAAGTAAAGCATACGGATGATCTCCTGGCTTGCCTCTGACAGCCCAGTATTTTTTTTTTCAAAAACTGGTTGGATGGCTGAGTCCAGAGGGTTGTGCTCAATGGAGTCAAGTCTGGTTGGCAGCCGGTCACGAGTGGTGTCCCTCAGGGGTCAGTGTTGGGGCCTCTCCTGTTCAACATCTTTACTGATGACTTGGATCAGGGGATAGAGTGCACCCTTAGTAAGTTTGCAGATGACACTAAGCTGGGTGGGAGTGTCGATCTGCTTGAGGGTAGGCAGGCTCTGCAGAGGGACCTAGATAGGCTGGATAGATGGGCAAAGACCAATGGGATGAGTTTTAATAAGGCTAAATGTAAAGTCCTGCATTTTGGGCGTAACAACCCCCAGCAGCGCTACAGGCTNNNAACTAAGCTAGTCAGGGGTCTGGAAAACAGGCCTTATGAGGAGAGGCTTAGGGAGCTGGGGTTGTTTAGCCTGGAGAAGAGGAGGCTGAGGGGTGACCTTATCGCTCTCTTCAGCTACTTGAAAGGTCATTCTAGGGAGGCGGGTGTTGGCCTCTTCTCCTTTGTGACTGGTGACAGGACTAGAGGGAATGGGCTTAAGCTGAGCCAGGGTAGGTTTAGATTAGATAGATATTAGGAAGAATTTCTTTACTGAAAGAGTGGTTAGATATTGGAATAGGCTGCCCAGGGAGGTGGTGGAGTCACCATCCCTGGAGGTTTTTAAGAAGAGGATAGATGTGTTTCTTCAGGGGATGATTTAGGGGTAAGAGTAGTGTAGGGCTATCGGTTAGACTAGATGATCTTGAGGGTCCTTTCCAACTGTAATGATTCTGTGATTCTGTGAAAATTCCACTGACTTCCACAAGACTTGAGAAGTCGGGAGCAAACCTCTGCTTTTAATTTCTGCGCCATGAGCCTTGTCAATCTACTATGGACAATGGCCTGTTACGATATAAACACGAGGTTTTGTATAGTTAACGTTTATATGAGTTACATATGAAGAATGGTCGTTGCAATGGGTTTTTTCTGCCTTGGATTTTACAGACTGGTGTGAACAATCAGAAATTTAAAAACTGTTGGCCATAATATTTGACTTTTTTTCTTTTCAATTGTATTTTAATCACATGCAGATATTGAGAATGAGAAAAAAAGCCCCCAGACCTCAGTTAAGAATCACGGTGCTAAAATAACCATCAAAATACTGTAAACTTGCCAGATCCAGGAAAAGAAACCCATAATCTCTGCTCTTCCTGTCACCTGGCTTATCAGAAACTCAGGCCCTTAGTTATCAGCACAGAACTGGGTCAGCATCTCTTAGTAAAGAGCTTCTGGTTCTGCTTGTCCCCTTCCTTTGGTCCTTTTAATCTCAGGAAGGTAACTCTCTTGTTTTGTATTGGCTTTCATTTTTTTTTTTCCTGCATTGCAGTGATTGTTTAATTACCGGTTCTTCATAATTGCATCTTTTCCATGATTGTCTCTGTGGTGAATTTTTTGAGTATTGTCTTTTTGTCTGTATTGGGAGTATTTTGACTCGCTTAGTTTTTGGGTCTTTGCCCTTTCCTACTTAAGGTAACTTTGATGTCAGTTGTAACCTTCAACAGTTTATGCTTTTGGTTTACAGTTGCTGTTATCGGTTAAAGTTCCTTTGACTATTTCAGCCAGGTACCGCACTCGCCCAAAGTAAAATAATACAGGAAATAAACTCTAAACGGTTGAAGCTAAGTACAGCTGTCCACAGTCTTTCTAGAATACTGCACTTTCTTTCACAACACACTTCACGCACCAGCTAGTCTTCCAAACCCTTTTATTTGAAAGAAAAAAAAGGTCATTTCTTACTGGTCGTGCTCTGGCTCTCACAATAAAACCACATTAAACCAGCACAGAAACACCTGAAACTCCTTAAAACACCCTAAACTCCTTTAAAACCAATCTGAAATACTCCAAAGCGTGCCAAACCCACTCTAAAACAGCAGAAAAGCACTCTGAAATACCTGAAAATACTCTGAGATACCCCAAACTGTTCTACCATTCCCCTATAAGCTGCTCTACAATGCCACTACAGCAGCTGAAAACAGCCCCAAATCACCTCTTAACACTGGCACAAAGCTACACAAAAGTCCCCCAAAACGGCCACTCAATAATAGCAAAAAACGCTCCAAAACACCCCAAAACAAACCAAAGCCATCCTCAACCCCCCAAAACCACCTAAAAGAGCACAGAAATACCCTGAAACTCCCCCAAATCCCCTAAAATCACTCTCAGATACCGCAAAGTATACTAAACGCACCCTAAAACAGTAGAAAAGCATTCTGAAATTGCCAACAAAACACTAAAAACTCTCTGAAAGACCCCTAAAACCTACTCTGAAATAGCCCTAAAAGCAAACTAAAAGCCCACTGCAGGAGCTGAGAACAGCCCCGAGTCAACACCGACAGAAAACCCCCCCAACCCCCCCCCCCTTGAAATGTGCTAAAATGCTGTAAACTAGCACAAAACCACCCCAAAAGAGCTTTTGAGAACCACCCCCCACCCCAAAAAAAAAGCACCCTACGCAACCCACAAGCCAACAAACAAACCAGCACTAAAACTTCCCTGCAGCCCCCAATTAGCTCCTTAAAACCAGCAATCCTATGAACTACTTTCCTATATTATTGACTACAACATCTTTTTTTCAGGTCTATTCTGTAAAAACATAATTTAATTACTCACCCATCCAATAGTTGAAGTAGCAGGTATTGGTGTAAGAAGGAAAAAAGTACTATAACATGAAGCACCAGTATTTTCTCTACTCAGTGCTCCGCACACAGAGTTCCAACAAAAATCTCCCTTCTGCTCCTCTGGCTCTTCTTATAGTTCTGGTGCTTCACCCCACCCCTTTCCCATGGAACTGTGGGAAGAGTGGTGGGCGGGCCTTTGGGGTATATGAGCCCCAGTCTCTGGCAAGGGAGCTCATTCTGCTTTCAGGCTTCATTGGTGTTAGAGCTTTGCAGTTCTTTCAGCTAATAGCTGCTTTTGGGCTGTTTGGGTAGATGCCTTTTGAAAAGCAGAGGGGGTCTGTCAGAGGTTAGAGCCTTGGGACCAAAGCACATTTAGCTGTGTTTGCAATAGAAAGTGTACTTATATATATATATATAGCTTGTTTCATTTTCTTGTTATTAATTATTTATTTGGTCTTTTGAACAAATTGCATAGTTTGCCTCTTCTTTGTTGGTTTTTTTTTCATTCTAGGTGCTGAGCTTTTTCTTTGAATTCTAGATATAATTGCAGATGGAATATTTTTATGTGCTTAGTTTTGCATTGCGATGCATATGCAGCCAATGTAATCTTTTTTAATAGGATAGATGGCTGTATTATGTAGCGGGAATAAGGTTGAGCATCTCATGTGTATCTGGACAATGAGAAGCCTGTTGAAGAAATGGTAGCTTTTTCCTCTCTGAAGCGGTACGAGTGACCATGGCTGCAATGTCAAACAGCAGGATAGAACCAGATGAGCAGGAAACAATATTCCCTTTGAGCAGGAGGCCTTTGCGTAGGAGGTCTCTGTTATTTTGACTGTCACTTATTTCCTCTGTTTCTTTTGTTCAGGTGACAAAGCGGAATCTGGCAACTACAGGAATAATCTATTTACCTGATATGCTTTCCCATGAGGATGGATTTGGACTCACAGTTCTCAGAAAGTTAAGTATAGAGCTATGTCTTTGCTAGGGGTGGGACCGATTATAGCATTCTCTCGGACCCGGTAGCCATTGGCAGGCCACATCAGTAACAATTTCAGTAGAGTTTCACACAGTCAATGGTAGCCCTCTGGCTCAGCCTGTTTAGGGACAGGGAGGAACACTGAATCTTCAGGGCGTTAGCCCTTGTATTTGTGGGGCTTGGTCCATTTTATTTACAATGATAGTCTACTGTGTGAGTCTAGGCGGTTTTCCTCAATGGAAACGGATCTCTAGAATCACTAAGTTATCAAACAACATCTAGGTAGCTTGTTAAATAGCTATTTTTCTTTGGCACAGAGGGACAAGAAGCGCACCAAAAAATGACGGAGGAGGTGAGTGGAGAGAGAGAAGGCGAGTCGTCAGGCCTCGACAGAGGGGACACGGGACCGGTGGCTCCGTCTAAAATATGGGCTGGTTGTTTTCTCTCCGTTTTGAAGGTCAAAAGAGATGAGTGAAGGAGGATGCCGGCACCAGCGTCGCATCGGGCAGGGTGAGCGACAGCTACCGCATCAAAGCGGCAGGTCTTTTTTGAGCGTTGCCTTATCGGTGCAGTTACAATATTTTTTTCGTTTTACAGGCGGTACCCTAGCATCAGTGTAATGGCCCATAATAATGGAGGTCTGACAGCCCAGTGGCCAAGATAAAAGCGCAGAAGATGGCACTTGCGGAGCAGGTTGCACCTTTGAACAGTTATTTAAGCATTCTGGATTTGGTTTGTATTTCTTGCAAGCGGATAGCCTCGTTGGGTCAAAACCTCATACGGATGAGCGGCGCAAAAAGGCAATGCGGTCACTGGCCAAGCTAACCTTTAAGAGCAAAGCTTTATCTGGAAACTAGGCTAAGCGTTTGGTTTTTGATTTTGTAGGTGCCGCATAGGGCGCTCTCAGATTTGGAGGAGCCTTTGAGGCAAGGCGGATCACGGGGCCGGTCAAGTCTTATGAGCACAGCACTTATTTTTCTGTCTTGTTGCATTAGGTAGCCAGAGCAATGGCAGTAGCAGCATGTGACTCTGGAAAGAGCAGGTAAGAAGAGCACCGTGGCACTTTTGAGGCAGGCAGTGTGGAAGAACTGTCAGGTTAATCTATAAATATCATTGTCACTGTTTGGGGTTTTTTTCCCAGATGCTGAAGAGGATCTGTTTGATCACGGGACTGTCGCTCTTAGGCAATGGGATTTTTCTCTCGAGGATGGATTTGGACCCTGCCTGTCTTAAAGTTAAGTTGAGGCATCAGGCGCTGGTCACAGCCGGGAGGAGAGAACACTGTTGGGAATTGCAGAGGGGGGAGGGTCAGTTAAAGACACCAGGGCAGGGCTGCCCAGGAAGGTTCTCTTTGCGTGGGCACAGGGAACGGGTTACTTCTCCGCATGAAACTAGCGTGTGCTGGGCAGGGCGGTTCCAGGTCTTGCCTGTGGAGTCGTGGTGTTTGTGTAGTCTGTTTTATGTCCTAGGGCTTCCTCAGATCTCTGTCATTGTAGGTCTTTGGGCTCGAGGAGCACATTGCGTTCCTCGAGTGCCGTTCCTAGGTTCTTGAATACCTGTATTCATCGACATCGTGCCAGTCAGGTGCTTCTCTCGTGTAACAAGCTTTGAAGAGTGAACAAATCTGTTGTCCTGAAGTCTCTGGATGGTTTTCTCGCATGTTAGTGTTCAAGGTTGCATCAGCAGCTCTCTTCTCTTGATGTCAGTTTTCGATTGATTTTTCTTTCCAGCATCATCACATTCATAGGTCTTGAGTACAAGCTTATTGTGCATCCCTCATCTCGGTTTTGACAGTATCATCTTGTAACGGGCCTCGAGTCTTGAAGTCTTTCTGGGGCTCTCAAGGAGCCTCCTTGCGTCACCGTCGCAGCCCTGCGAGTCTTCTTGCTTGACAGCATTTTCATCCGGGAGTCGTTCTCACTGAGAGTTTTCCTCTCATTTTGTGTCACGTCGTCCGCAGTGTTCTGTGTATTCTGGGGTGCGTTGCGTTTGCGTGTGACTCGGAGCCGCTCTGCCCGGGGGTGAGGTATCGGGGATAGGTGAAGTAGCACTAAGTCTGCGGTTAACCTGATGATAGGCTTAGACCATTTAGATAATGATTGTACCATCATCTCTGGACCCTTAGCTGTCGCTCCCCTATATTGGGAGCGATTTTGGGAACATCTCGCAGAGACTATGGGAACCCTCCGGATGGGACTGTTTAGAGATAGAGAGGAACAGTACTTGTCCATGGTTTTAGCGCTTGTGTTTGTGGGGTTTAGTTTGTTCTATTTTCAGTGAGAGTCTATTGTGGGAGTCTAGATGGTATTCCTTAATGGAAATGCATCTCTGGAGTTGTGAAGCTATTAGTCAACATCTCGGTGACTCATTTAAGCCTCTTTTTTTTTTCTGGTGCAGAGAGATGAGAAGAACACGAAAGAGCAACAGAGGTGAGCGGAGAGAGATATAAGGTGAGCTGTTATGCCTTGTCAGAGAGGAGATAGGACTCGTGACTTTGTCTAAATTGCAGTGTTTTTATTTCCCCCTCCGGTGACTTCGTCTAAATTGCAGGGGTTTTATTTCCCCCTCCATTTTGAAGGTCAAAAGGGATGAGAGAAGGAGGACACTGGCACCGGTTGCATCGGGCAGGGTGAGCAACAGCTACGGGGTCAGAGCGGCAGATGTTTTTCAAGCATTGTCTTATCGATGTAGTTACAATACTCTGTTTTACAGGCGGTACCCAAGCATCGATGTAGCAGCCCAGAATAATGGAGGTCAGAGAGGCCAGCATCCAAAGCAAAGGAGCAGAAGACAAGAATTGCTGGATAGGGCATGCCTTTGGACAATATTTAAGCGTTCTGGATTTGGCTTGTATTTCTTGCAAGTGGGCAGCCTTGGCACGTCAAAGCCGCACGCAGATGAGCGGTGGGAAAAGGTGAGGCGATTGTGAGTTCAGCTAACACTTAACTGTAAAGCATTATCTGGCAACTCCACTAAGCATTTTCTTTTTGGTTGTGCAGGTGCTGCATCAGGCATCCTTGAAATCAGGAGTATTTGAGGGGAGTCGGGGTAATATCGAGGCGACTGCAGGGCCAGTCGCATCTCAAGCACAAGATTCATTTTAATCTGTAGTTGTTAGATCCAGATGCAGCAAGGGTGGCAGTGTTGGGCTGCACTGTGAAGAAGAGCACTGTGGCGCTTTTGAGGCAGTTGGTGCAGAACAGCTTGGTGTCAGGTAATACTATACTTATTGCTGTCACTGTTTGTTAGGGTTTTTTGCAGACGCTGAAGAGGAATCATGCGATTGCAGGACCATTGCAGTTAGCTTGACTGGTTCATCTTCTCGAAGACGGATTTGGACCCTCGCTTTTTAAAGCTAAGTTGAGGGGTCAGGCTTTGGGCACGGCCGGGAGGAGGGAAGACCTTTGGGAACTACAGGAAGGGGTTTTGAAATAAGCACAGAGGAGAGCTCCGTGCAGCAACGTCCCTTTGGGCCAGCAAAGAGAACAGGTTCCTTCTGGGCCTGATAGTAGCGTGTGCTGGGCAGGGCAGTTCCACGCTGTGTCTGGTGTTTTGTTTGTGGAGCATCTTACAGCTTTGTCACACTTTGGCATTCTTACTGCTACTTTGGCAGTCTTACTGCTCTTCCGACTAGAGGATCGCATTGTACCCCTTGAGCACCATCCCTAGGGTCTCAAACGCCCCTCTTTATTGGCATTGGCTGCTCGTTCTTCCACACAGCAAGCTTGAAGAGCAAATGGATCTTTCATCCTGAAAGTTTCTAGACGGCGTTCTCTTGTGGTATTGGTCAAGGCTGCATCAGCAGCTCTCTTCTCTTGACATCAGTTTTTATGGACCAAGATTTTTGCCTGGGGTCCTTGTGTTCATAGCCTCAAAGCCTGCCGCCGTCGGGCTTTGCGCCCCTGCCGCCGTCGGGCTTTGCGCCCCTGCCGCCGTCGGGCTTTGCGCCCCTGCCGCCGTCGGGCTTTGCGCCCCTGCCGCCCCTTATTGTGTATCCATCTTCTGAGTTTTGACTGTAACTTGTCATAACTGGACCATTGCATTTGACTGTTTTCGGGAGCTGTCACGGAGCCTTCTTGCCTGAATGTTGTAGCCGTGCAGGTTTTTCTTCTCAATAGCGGTTTTTGCTGAGAGCTTTCCTCTCACTTTGAGCCACACTGTCTGTAATTTTTCTGTGGACTGTGATGTGCTTGTCTGTGTGGCTTGGAGCTGCTCTGCCCAGGGGTGTAGAGTCAGAGGTAGCTGCAATAGCACTCAGGCTCTGTGAGCTGAGATTTCAGTAGCATTTTATGGTGACGATTGGAACACCGTGGGAGGCTCTGTTAAGAGGTTGTGAGGTGGATTGGGTCTTTGAGGTGTAAGGGTTTGTAGGTGTGAGGGTTTGAGTTGACAGTGTGTTTAATGATGGGCTGTTGTGGACTGTAACGGGTATTTCATAATGGAAACAGAATCTCTGGAAGAGTTTGTGTTCCTTAACATCAGGCTGACTCCCTTAATCATCTTTTTCAGGTGGAGAGAGACAAGATGCGCTGTGAGGAGCGGAGTCCTGTAACAAGGTGGGTTGTGGCATGTTGTCAGACAGGAGATGTGATTGGTGGCCCCCTCTAATTCCAGGGTGTTGTGGGTTTTTTTTAAGGTGAAAAGCCACAAGCACAGTGCAATATCGGCAGTAGAGGCGACTCGACCGGGTGAACTATGCCTTATAGGTTGCAATAGTAGTTTTTTGTTACATTGCCAGTGGAGTATTAATTTGTTACTTGTTGTTTGTGTTTCAGGTTGTACCTGAGCCTGAATGTAGCAGCCTAAGGGCAGTGGAGACCAGGCAGGTGAGCACCCCAGGCGAAGGAGAGGAAGACAACAATTACAGTAGGTGGACCGTTGTTTACGGTAGTATTTTAACACTTGTTTCATCTTTGTTTTCACAGGTCCCTCAAGTAGCTTTGGAGGGACAAAGCACCACACTGGCGAGCTGCCTCCAAAGGTGAGGAGTCTGTGGGGTGGGATGGTACTTAGGAGAGAAACTGTGATGGGTGCCTCACTTAAGCATTCACCTGTCTGTTTTTCAGGCGCTGTGCTGGCTGCCCTCAGTATCGGTGGAGCTTTTGAGGTGAGCCGGGGCAATAGTGAGGAGAAATGTGGGCCCGATGAAGTTATTAGAATCACAGTAGTAATCTTCTGTCCTTTGTTGTCTCAGGTACCACAAGCGATGAGTTGCAGCGTCCGACTCCAGAACGAGGAGGTGAGTACGACGCACAGCCTTTTTGAGATCTGTTGGAGAGACGTTGGCATCGGCCGAGACCATACTTACGGTCGGCATCGTTTGGGCTTTTATTCCAGGTGCCAAAGGACAACTTAGTGGTCACGGGACCGTCGTCGTTTGCTGCCGTGCCTCTCGGCAAGGATGGTTTTGGACCCCGCCTCTCTGAAAGTTAAGTGGAGGGACTGAGGCTGGGAAGGGGC
>VWZX01004391.1:1576548-1652343 GCA_013399015.1 Galbula dea | reverse complement strand
ATAATAATAATAATAATAATAATAATAATAATAGAAGTTACTTTAAAAAGCAAACTTTCCACTTCAATCATTATAAAAATTGGTAAAGCAGAATATTTCCAGAGAAGTTTTTCTGGAATAGCAAATAACAGTGTAATACAAACTGGCATTTAGAAAAGAGTAGCTACTTTAGATGAGTGTTCATGTGATAAATCTGTTCAATATTTGGATACGTTAAACAATGTAAAAGGAACCATACCAACTTTAGACTGAACTCACAGATGAATGACAACATTTATTTTAATCAATGAATAAAATAGATACTGCTTTATCTCTGTAGGTGGTGAAAGTGAATCTCAGGCTCCCTATTGCGTTGCTGTACAAGATTCATTAGGGTTAAGAAGCTGGTGAAAGTACTTAGGTTTGTTTGCATAGGCTGAAATGGTTGAGAACAGGGAACTAAATTCAGCTAGACCAGATGTATGGGTCTTAACAGCTTTAGAGAGATTGCTTCTCTGTAATATGTTAATCATTGTTAGGAAGGATTCACCCAGTGCACTGAAAATGGTTCCACTTAATTTTGTGGGGGTTTTTCTTGTAAAAATAAAGAGTATTAATGAAAAGTAATGATTTTCTGTTTGATTTGACACTTATCTTCAGCACTGTAGTCAGGGCTAAGGTTTACAGGGTTTTAGTCTTCCTAATACCTCTATTAAGATGTCATTTATACAATCTTGAATAAACTAGACTGAACACCAGGGAGAGAAACCATATTTAAATATCTTCCAGTGCAAATGCTGATGATAATTTCATTTGATAAATTCCTTGATTGCACATGCTTTTAGGTACACTTTATTTTAATAATTTTTTGTTAACATTTGGATACTTTGACATGTTTTGTGCTATAGTATTTTATTCTGTCACTTCTTTCAGAAACAGCTCAGGCAGAAAATGTAGAAGAAAATGAAGAACCTTTTGTTGCCCCTCCGGGACTGAATGTTCCTTCTGATGTGGAACTGGTATGTGTGTACATTTCAAGTAACCTACATTTCTGTCAATTTTCAAGGAGTTTGTGGTACTTTACTGTTTTTTTTTTTTTTCTTTCCATTAACTTTAGTGTGATCCATTTGAAATTATTCTAGAATAGTCACTTAATTTCAGATGTTCTTTCTTGAATTGTTGAGTTTTATAAAATCTCTTGAATCTTCTTTCTCATGCTGTGGAATTGTTGCAGTTCTTATGCTAAGTGTATTTAGTATTACTTGTGATCCTATTTTAGATAAAGCAAAAAAACAAAGCCAGTTGTTCTTGGAATGGATACTTACTGAGATGTCAAGAGGTTAAAAGACCATTAAAACAAAAGATAGCTTCTCTTCAAGATTTTTGCTGAATTCTTTTAAATTCAGTCCTAATCTGAAGGGGGTAGGAAGTGATGAAATATGAAGACTTTGTTAGGGACTAGTCTGTTCAAGGACAGAAGCAATAGTTTCTTTTCTAGCAAATTCTGAAATAACTGTTAAGTATTAAGATACAGGAGCTCCTTCCTTCATGTGATGTTACCAGAATTTGCTACATAGTAAACTGTAAAATTAGTTGCAACTTGTGCACTTTTCCTGAAGGGAGCTGAACAGTTCTTGCTTGAGTACAGTTGTAACCATGAGGAGATTCAATTTCATGAAAGATACTGGGAAGTCGGATATTGTTTTTTCTCCTATACCGTGGTCATGAAAGTGTTGACTGTTATTCAGGCTGCCTTCTCAAGTTAATAGCTTTGGCCAATAAAGGTTTAAAGCACTCTGTTAGAGTAGCTAACAGTGAACACGGGGTTTGTGTAAGAGTGGTTTTTCTACTTCATTAGCTTTTAATTGAGAATTTTTTTCCTGTTCTGTTTTCTTATATGAAATAAGAGCTATTTAACAGATCTAATGTGCAACTCTACTTGTTGTAAATTTACTTCCTCTACTTTTCTTTACAATCTTGCACATTTTGTAAGTGAACAGCTTACAAACCTACTTCTCAGTTCAGGGAAGATTTTTATACATTATTGCCTTTGAATTATAAGTTATACTTTAGTCTTAGAATAAGGATGTTGTGTTCTCAGTGAGAAGCTGCTGATTTAGCATTTGGATGCTGTTTCCAAAAAGTAACTGCCTGTGAAAGTGTTACTGGTTTACATAACATCTTTCCTTGAATTTTGTTCTGAAACTTACACATAAAATACATTTTAAGTTGCAAAATGCAGTGTGGGACTTGAATTGCTGTGAAGGTTAGAAGGCTGGTAAATTACTGGTGGGGTTTTACAGGCATCTTTAAACTACTTCCCATTCTCCCCTGTTCCCCTTAAAAACAGAGAAAAAGAAATATGTAATAAATTCCATTGCCATTACCTCACTCTGCAAGCGATTGGAAGCAGTGGACGGATACATTGCTGATTTGTGACAGAGTGATCATAGAGTCAAAGAATTGTCAGAGTTGGAAGGGACCTTAATTATCATCTAGTATCAACCCCCCCTGCCTGGCAGGGACACCATCTACGAGATGAGGTTGCCCAGAACCCCATCCAGCCCTGTCTTAAAAGCTTCCAGGGATAAGGAAGAAATATGAGAGCAATCAAATTACTTATTTCAGTCCTTTTTTGATGCTTCCAGTGAAAATAGTTTCCACATAGTGAAAATCTTTTCCCTACTTTCCCCCTGACTTCTTTTTTTTTTTCTCTTAAGTGCATGTTCTAGTTCTTTCCTTAGTTTACTGCTAATTAACATTCAAATTAAAAGGCATGGCACTTGTTGATGGGCATGGCATGGGGAGATCACTTGTAAACTTTGAATCATTTTGGGGAGGGTCTGTAGTGCTTGGAAGTAAGATACATTTTTGGAGCCTTTGTTCACTTTCTGCAAAGTGCAGTTCAATAAGGATAGATTTAAAGTACTTCCTGTATTGCAAATCCAAAGTGCAAATGTTAAGTGAAGACTAAGTAGATCAGCAACACCACTGCAAAAAACATTGAAATGCTATACTGACTTGACTGTTCAGCATATGGTGACTCCAACTGCAGCTGTAATGTCATTCTGGAACTCAAAATACAAGAGTTGTGTGGAGTATGCAGGAGGTTGTAATAGCAAACTAGAATATGTCTGTATCTGCATCTCTGATTGCCATTTAATGTTTTTCACTTTGCAGAGTTCCTAAAGTTTTGTAGATCAGTGATGTTAATAATCTTAGAATAAGTCAGTTAAAAGCATATTAATATTGATAAAGCCTGTTTTCCAGAGCTTACACAGGTATCAGTTTCAAATTCAAGACCAGATAGGAATTTCAGATACAGTCTTTTCTGAGCTTCTCCCTGATTTGCAGCTTTGTTTATGAATCTCTTGGCCTAAAATGTGTTTTGTATTTCTGTGTATGAGCCACAGAAGTAGAGAAACTTGATGAATGATTAAGTAATGAAACTGGGAATGCACAAAATGTTATCAGTTTATTGAGAACTTCATTATCTCTAACTAAAATAACATTAGTTAGTGCTTGAGAGGGACAAGTAAAACTTGAAACCACTGATTATTTTCCATGTTGAACATGTTGTTCTAGTAAAGGATCCAATCAGCTGAATATAATTTCTAAAAATGTGCTGCTTGTCACATTCAGACTTTTTCCCCTAAATAGAGCACAGCTTTCTCATGTGCTTCTCATCTTCTGAAAAAGATTTTCTGAGGTTTGCAGCACATTGTGTCTAGACCACTGAAAATGCAAAGCTAAAATGAATTGTTAATGTGACACTTCAATCTTTATAGGCACGCAGAGTGTGTAGTTTATTGAGCACAAGACAAAACAGAGTTACCTGAGTATGAAATTAAAGACAGTGAATGGTGAAGTTTGTTCTTCATATTCTTGTTCTTTTCACTTCTTGGGCTTGATATGGCAGTGCTCCTTAGATGGGATTGCAGGAGTGCAAATGCATGGAGGCTGCTGAACTTTCTTAATTTTCTTTTCTTTTATTGCTAAAGCGTTCAGTGACTCTTCATGGGAATGTGACAGCACATAGGAACTGTACTTCTTATGTTGTTCTTGAGATGCAACATCTTCCTTCCAAGCAAATGCAGAGTTACAAGATTTTCTATTTAGGGAACAATATTTGTACATTCAGTGATAACAGAATAGAGGACAGCTGTTGGGAAGAAAACCATACATGTTGGGTCTTGAAAGCACCTTGAGATATTGTAAGGTAGAGCCACTTTAAGTTGGCACTGCTGTCAAGAAACACATCTGTCTCCTGTTTTGAGTCAGTAGAAGCGTCTATATGGCTTGAAAGAATTTTTTTGCTCATCAAACTCAACCAGCTTATGTTCCCCTCTTCACTTCGTATGCAGTGGCAATAACAGTTGTGCTGCTAGGAGGGGGAACTTGCAAAAAGAAATGATTGAGCAGCCAGGAAGAATTGGGACTGTTCTTTTAATGCTGATATGCTTTCAGTAGTTGAAACTGCTTGTGAAACTCAGTTGCTAAAGAAAGCTGAGAAGAGGGGCAGGGAACTACTGCTCTTTCTAATTTCCTCTGAAGGTCTGAAACACTTCACAAGCTGCTTATGAAAATACAAATACATGTTCTTTTACTCCACAGCCACCCACAGCAAAAATGCACGCGATTATAGAACGAACTGCAAACTTTGTCTGCAAGCAGGGAGCACAGTTTGAGATTATGCTAAAAGCCAAGCAAGCACGCAACTCCCAGTTTGACTTCCTGCGATTCGATCACTACCTCAATCCCTACTACAAATTCATTCAGAAGGCTATGAAGGAGGGACGGTACGCTGCTCCTTCAGAGAGCAAAGCAGATGAGAGGAAACGTAAGTTGCTGTTGCTTGTCAGATGAATGGCTTCAGAATGGGAACCAGTGAAACCTCCACCAGTCTTTTGGTAAAGTAGCCACATCTCGGTGGTGTGTTGCTATGGCAATGCTGTTACCCTGCACCTGAGATTGATGTGATGATTCGAAAGTTCGATTAAATTGGAGGAGGTTTTTGAAAGAAAGGATTGTCTTGGGAAGCTAACAGATACAAGAGCTGCTTTGATCTTGGAGCTTTTAGAAACACTTGTATAGCTCTAATCCCACAGAAAGTTGGTCTGTGCACTTAGGTCTTCGTTTTATCGATGGCTACCAATATCTTCTTGTTTCTATTTTTTGGTGAATGAGCAGGTGTACGAAAACACTTGTTTCTTAAGGATGCATGCTTGTCCTGTACTGTCTCTCTCTCCCAATACAAATCCATAGCAATCCCAAATCAAATTCAGACATTGCTTTTGTTTAGACTCAAGAGTCAAATCTGAGGAAGAAGATGATGATGACGACGATGATGATGGAAACTATCTGCATCCGAGTCTCTTTGCATCTAAAAAATGCAGTAGGCTTGAAGAGCTCATGAAGGTACTTGACAATGTTAAAATCACTTTCTTTGAAGCATTCTCTGATCTCTTTCCTGGGCATAAAAATTCTAATGTGATGGTGTTCAGATCTTTTGTTAACAAAGATATTTAAATTTTATTTTCCCCCCTCCAGGCTGTGTCTTAGTAATTGAAGTCTGTTTTGGTAAACTTTCAAGTTACATTTTCTATAGTGCATGAATTGTCACTTTTTCCATTTGTGAGAAATTCTATTTCTGGTTTTGATGCCCTCTGGTATTGAGGGCATCGCTGAAGGATTTAGCCTGCATAACCTGTATTGATGCTGAAGAGATTAAGATATTTAATGCCTTCTATATATAAGCTGAAAGAAAATGTTTTGTTTTTAGATTTTAGGAGATAAAATTCTGACATGAAGTAATAGTTTCAGCAAATAATGTTTTGGCAGAATTTACCACTCATTTAATGTAAATTTTGCCAGATGTGTCAGTTATTTTTGTTTTCTGAGTTGAACAGTGATGGCATAATCAGAATGACAGATGGTTGTATGCATTTGAGGCTTTGAGAGGAATGGCAGTGATGCTGTCTGATATTTAGACAAGTCAGGTTCTATGTTTTATCTTAGCCTTGGCAGTAAATGAGTAAGGGTAATACCCATTTTGTTGTTGTTGTTATGTCATGGATTTCTATTCACACTGAAGTATTTTTTGTTTGGTTTTGTTTTCCACTAATTTTGGAAAAAGAAACTAATTCTGAATGCGAGAGCTACAAAACCTTGTAACTTCAGTGTTTGGACAATACTGTGGGTGTCTATTAACATAGATAAATTTGCTTTCCAAATTAGGTTGGTGCTATCATGCTTTAAATATGTGCTTCAAATTTTAATCTTTTTTTCTATTCTCACCATTTTTTTCAGCCTTTAAAAGTAGTAGACCCTGATCATCCACTAGCAGCACTGGTGCGGAAAGCACAATCAGATAACAGCTCATCTACACCACAGTCAACAGATGGGGCAGCTGTACAGACATCACAAGCAGAATATTCTTCTGATTGTAAGTACATTGTGATTAGGCAGCTGGTGGTGTGTCTTGATGAATTGTGTGTGGATGCTGCTGGGAAGAAAATATGTTAGCTTCATACTTGATCATTCATAACTGGTATTTATTCTTTTTTTCAATCTCCTGAATCTTTGAAGGTGCATTCTCCCACTGAGTATCTGTCCAATTGTTAGCTGCTTAGAAAAAACAGGAATGGGATGGAGAGGGTGGGCAGGCAGGAGGCCAGGTCTCCAGTCTGTGAGTATGATTAGCACAATACCCTTAATGGTTTTTGATAACTTCCACCAATTTCTATTAATGAAGCCTAATGAACGCCTTGATTGTTGAATGTAAAACTGTCTATAAATTCATGACAATCCCATAAAGAAAGCTTACTCTATTAAGCAAAATGCAGATGGTAAAGCCACTTTGAACAGATTTGCTGGAGTGTCTTAACACAAAGAAGAATCTGCCAAGGTAACAATCACGTAAATCAAAAGATCCCACTGAAGTGATAAAACTAGATTTTAGTATAATATTCTGTTCTAAAGTAAACTATTACTGTAAATCTTGTGAGAAATTATACCTGAATACTTTCTGTTTATAGGTCATTCTGCAGAAAATCTTTAGATTTACAGGAATAACTGCCACTTAAAAGCATTAAGCTAATTAAAGCATTATAAAATATTGTCTTTAAAGAAAGCAAGCAAGCCATAAGCCTTTACACTCTCAGGAAATAAATATTTAGAATCAGTGAAGCCTCTAAGTGTGGAAAACTTGCTCAAATCAATTGTTCATTGTATTGGTGTTAAATTGCAAAACCTGTCAACTTCTGAGGTTTCAGTAAGTAGGTGTGTGTCTATATAGAATGATAGAGTGGTTTAATATATGTGTGTGTATATATATATATATAGTGATATTAGTGGTTTAATTTTTTAATGTTTGTTTTCAATATATGCACATTTCTTTCTTAATGCATTTGTAGTTTTAACTGAATTAAACTGCCAGAGGTGAATTAGAATAGGAAGAAAGATTTCTTTCTTTTTTTTTAATAGACCTTCTCTGGTTCACTTCTGTATTCATACCTATTTGGCATCCAGCTGACCTTCAGTACATTCTGATTCTGTTCCTTAATCTATGTTTCTCATTCATTCTCTGTGTGTTAGTATGGAGGGGTTTTTAACACAGATACCATTTCTTAGTGTGTTGTGTAAGTCTGGATTCTCAATGTGTTTGTACTGATGTTTTGTTTTCTTAACTGAGTGATTTTCTTCTAATTAGAACATTGTTCTTCACTATGTCTTTATAGCAACTGTGGCAGCCATGTATTATAGTTACTATATGCTACCTGATGGAACCTATTGCCTCGCACCTCCACCTCCGGGAATAGATGTTGCTACCTACTACAATGCGTTGCCTGCAGGGGTGACGGTATCGAGCACTACAGGGGTAGCAACAGTACCTCCACCTCCTGGTACTACACCTCCACCTCCTCCAGACACAACTGATAGCAGCAGTGGATTGACTTCTACCACAACTTCTACAAGGTACCACATTTAGATTTACCTGGGTTACAGGGGTGTCTTTCCTGCACTCCAGTATAAAGTATTTAGAAAGAGTTCTGTTGCTGGTGATTCCTCAGTGACATTCGTCAGTGTTTATACAGCTTTGATTGCTTCTACTTTGCTCTTTGATATTGTACATGGTTATTGTTAGCCAGCTTCTTGAAGTTCTTGTGTGATGGAAAATCAAGTTACTTTAACTGCATCATGAACTCAGATAGCAGACCTCTGTGTAATGTGTTTTTTTGTTGTTTGGGTATTTTTTTTGTTTGTTAAAATGAGATTCTGAAAGATAATTGTTTTCTTTATAAAAATTATATACTTTTGATGTTTCAGCACAATTGCTCCAGTGGTTGCCATTATACCTCCACCCCCAGATATTCAGCCTGTTATTGATAAGTTAGCTGAGTATGTTGCTAGGAATGGGATAAAATTTGAAACCAGTGTTCGTGCCAAGAATGATCTCAGGTAAGAGAAAACATTATTTTAACTTCTATTATAAAACCTGAGGTTTTCATTTTTAAGTATATTACCAGGATATGTGGGTGTCAAGAAGAGAAGTATTATTTTTTTATTTTTTTTTTTTTTAATTAAAGTCAGGTTACCTACTTAAAGGTGATGCCAAAGCATTGTTGCCCAAATCCTTAAAACAACCAACCTGATAAAAATATCTCTAGAAGGCATACTCGAGTGTGTATTCTTTGGAAGTTTAGACATAAGTTGCATAAGTGCTTTCAAACATCAAGCAGCATTCATTTGCTAGAGAAAGTCAGATGGCAAAGGATTGTTGGTATTTGGTATGTTCATGTGCATTTTCACATACTCAGTTTTCTTTTAACAGATTTGAGTTCCTGCAACCATGGCATCAGTATAATGCTTATTATGAATTTAAAAAACAGTTCTTCCTTCAGAAGGAGAGCAGTGACAACTGTCAGGTATGTGTGTTTGTGTGTGTATATATATATGTGTGTGTGTGTGTGAGTATGTAGATATAAAAAATGCAACATAAGTGAGAAAAGGACTTGCTTATCTGTTGTGTTACAGTGAGATATTAAAAATCAAACACTGAATTATGGAGAAATTGTTCAGCAAAGGATGTGAATGCTTTTTTTTCTTGTTGTTTTTTTGGTTTGTGTAGTATTGAAATAAGGATATGGGGTGGTATGATATTTCATTCTTGCCTGATAGTGTAAGTACCCACTTGGTGTGGTTATAGTATAAAACGGCAACCTGAAGATATTTCACCTTCCTATATGACAAAATATATGTTTTAGATGTTTAGAGCTTGCAAGTGTTCTGTTGTCAGAAGAAAGGTTAGGTAGAGGTTTTTTTAACAACTATATCTTCTCATATGCCTCGTGGTCCTTTGTAGCACAATAGCTAGACTACTTTTCTAACATGCATTTTTCTGAGAGGTTTTGTTAGAGTCCTGTCATGATTGACTGGAACAATATTGGAGTTTCAAAATCTCACATGAGTGTTGTACTTGTTTTCCTCCTTCTAGTCCATGTTACTAGAAGATGATACCCAGACTTGCCATCCTTGTTTTTAACTATTCTCGTGTTAGCTAATCTCATTATATTGTTCTCTTACTGAAAAGAAAATTGCAAATAGTATCAGAAATACATTATCTGATGTTAACTTTTCATGGGAAAGAGCTATTTTTTTTTTAGGCCCTATGTCATTTGTCATCTCAAGGCTTAGATTGGGGAGCCTTAAACTGAAGAAGGTAGGCCTGTGGGTAAACTCCTCAAAATCACTGTGTTGAAAATGAAGAAATCCAATACCAGTTGCTATCTGAAACACTTCTGCCTAATATTTTGTTTTAATAGTGAAAAATGTTTTGAAAATGCTGTTTTTAAAGATAAGCTCTGGTAAATACCATCTTACTCAGTTGATAAATGACATGCAAAATTGTCCTGTACCACAATGCTGACTATTAGTGTAGAATTCCTAATTGCAAACCAGTGGGTTGAATTCGTAATACTTACACAATTTATTAGTACTTGTTAACGTTTATTTTGGGAGAAAATTGTACACTAACTGAAGTGTAATAATAAAGGATTCATTTGAAGTGTTTAAGATGAGTACAGCTAGGAAGCAAGCAGAAACTAGTTTAAGTCCCTTGAGGTCATCTGTAGCAATGCATATTTTCCTGCTGCATGGTTTTGTAGATAATGCCATTCTCTTTAATTTTTTGAGAATAATGATTTCAATATTATCTTTATGTTTTAGTAATGTACATATAGGCAACTAATGCAATTGATTGTTCTTTTGGCCATTAAAGTTAATAAGAAACTGTACTACTGGCTTCAGTAAATACAGGATGAAGTCCTTGATTTCCCTGTGTTTTTCCCCTCTGAGGATTTTCAGACATTAGTTCTGTTGGTCAGGGAATGGCTGCAGGGAGCAATGAAAGTATCTCTTCAGTACCTGGTATTTCAATGCTTAACAGCAGCCAGTGGAAAGCAACCCTACTATTTATTGAGAAAGGCTGATTTTAGTTTTAAATGACTTAATGGCATTGCCTGACTTGCCATGTAAATATTTTGGATGTTCTACAATATCCATCTTAACAGTTTTATATGTGAGTTTAGAGATCATCTTGAATGGTTCAGTCATGTTAATAGAAGCAGTAATTCTTCCCTCTTCAAAATCTCAGCCCATCTGTACTGTATCAGTTGAATGCCACAGAAAACATTGGTAGGCTTAATGTTCTTCAGCAAAGTGTTGGAACAAACCAAACACATAAACCTGTGTTGATCCCTGTAAAACTTGATTTTGGTAAGAAGTTATCATGCAATTGTACTTTAGGGAAAAAATGTCATAAGCTTTCATTCTGTTGCTGTGAAGTAGCTTGGATGGATTTTGTCCTGGACCCTGGAGATCAAGACCTAAGAGTATACTTTGGAAAAAAAGTATATGCTTTTAGGGTCTTAATTTTAAAACCATAATTTTTAAAGCAGTTGTTGGCAAAAGTGTATCAGCTGAAGAACATTCTCTTTGCCATAAAATAACACCACGTTCTTACTGTAGCTCTGTAGTTTTTGCAGCCTGTGGGTTTGCGTGAAGCAGTGCATTATTTATAAGAAGCAGACTCTTGGTTTTGAGTGCTTATAGATGTAAAATCAACTGTTACGTGATAATGTGATCTTTGAAATGGCTGAAATAATTGCACCTCCACAGACACTGTATTCATTCTTTCATGAACTGCTCAGTTAGTAAGCTTGTACATTTCTTTTGAAAAGGGAGTATCTTCATCTGAAGATGTTCCAGCAGATACTGCTGGTGATACACCGAGTGAGACTCAATTTGCAGATGAACATGGACCTGAAGATGCATCTGAGCTAAGTGCTAAGGGAGTTCCAGGAACCAAAAAGGATTTTCCTCCTCCTAAAGCTGTCAGTGATGGTAAATTGGTGAAAGGTATGTTAGCATGATCTGTTGGGTGCAAAAATAATTGTTATCATGTACTTAAGATGAAAAAAAAAAAAAAGTCAGGGGGCAAGTAGGGAAAAGATTTTCACTGTGTGGAAAATATTTTCACTGGAAGCATCAATAAAGGACTGAAACAAGTAATTTGATTGCTTTCATATTTATTTCTTATAAGACTATCAGATATTTATGGTCTGACAGAATAAATTGTTTTATTTCAGTTTTATGCAAAGTTGCAGGCTTTGATCATTGACCTGGTATCTTTTTTTTGTCATTTTAAACTTGACAGTTACAAGCTGTGTTCAAAAAAGAAGTTATTCCTTCTGAATAGAAGTAGCAGTCTTATTTGAAACCATACATATGGATGGAGTGTACTTGGCTTATTGCTCAGTTTCTCAGTCTTCCTGTGTTGGACATTAGTCATCATGCTGGGAAAAAAAAAAAGACATTTCTGATGTCTAAGTGGAATGTTTTTCCTCTTGCAGTCATAGTAGCAGAGGGACAAAATGGGAAGATATCTTGGAAGCCAGTCAAACAAAGACAGCTAACACGTTATTAGTGTCGTGAGTTGGAGAAGTGATTATTTGTACCAGGGAACTGACTTCCTGGACTATTGGGAAAAGATATGTTAAAAAATCTTCTTTTCAGAAAAAAATAGAAACTTAAAGTCTTTTTAACTGCAACTGAAAGCCACTGGAAAAAATAAACAAACCAAAAAACGTAACAACACCAAAGAAACAGGAAAAACACTCTTGACCTGTTTTCCCATGGATGGGTACTGCCTTCCTACTGCTTCAGTGGCTTGCTTAATTGCTGACAAGTTCATCTACTCCCTGTGGTCTCTTGGAATTCTCTCTTCCTTCTCCTCGCTGCAGTTTCTTTCCCTCCATGGGCTGCAAGCTCCAAGCTCTGTGATTGTGTCTGTCTATACTCTGCCCTTTGTTTGGGCAGGTTGAGTAGCTTCTCTAGAGAAGGAGCAATCTTGTGTATCTTCATAGATGCCCTATTAAGGGATATGGGATACACAACAGAAAAGGATATAACTTCTTATTGTTATCTTATTATAAATGGCAAACTGGAGCCCCTACTTTCTGCTCAAATTTATATGATGGAATATAACCAGTTTGTTATTTCATGACAATCAGGTTCCCATGAACTGATTTTTATTTATTTCCCTTAGTGTGGTGCAAATCCCTCTTACATGTAACTTAAATATAGTACTTGGCTGCAAGACAGACATAACATCCACACTAGATTTTTCTTCTGCCTTTTGAGGGAGTCAAATCCCACTTTAGGATTTGTTTTGTCATGTAAAATGTTGGAAAATCATATTACAATATCTCTTCTCTTGGAATTCTTGAGTTCTTTTTTTCTGAGCCTATTTCCTTACCCTAGAATTACAAGATGCAAAGCTTTTATATTTTATACACCTTGGTATGTAATTTAGTTATGGCATTTAAATTTTCCTTTTCATTGTGGTATTCCATGTTTTTTACAGACACTCTTTCCCCTTTGGCTGTGCTGGCATGACTATGTTGTGCTGTCCTTTTGTGTTGGAGTAGTCGGGGCTGCTCGGAAGGAGTAGTTGACCACCAATCTTGCTATGGCAAGGCTTGCTAAGGTGTTTGGGGGAAAAGTATTTAGCTTTTGGATTTATATCTCCTGTAATGAAATGCTGTTAACTCCCCAAAGTAATTAATGCTCGTAGAGATGGAAATAAGTCTTTAAATACTGCTCAGTGAGCCTGCCAAAAGCTATTGTTGTGCTCACCGTCGATTTAGTGTGAAGGAAATAAGGGACTGTATCAGACTGGAGTGTGCCAGAGAGGAGCCTGAGCACTGAGTGTTTTCATCTTGAGCCTGGAAGAGTAGATTGTTCATTTGGGAAAAGAGGTACTGAAACTAAATATTATTTGGGACAGAATATGAAATTATTTATCTCATCTCAGGAAATGTAATTCCTGAGCTGGTTTAGAGTACTTTCCCTGCTGCTACAGCAGTACTAGAAAAAGACTTGGAGATAGATCTTTACAGGGCAAGTGAAATTGCCAGCATATTTTTCTTTAAAATAAAAAAAATGGTTGTCTTTCCCCAAAATAATTAGCATAGTGTAAAGATGATATGGAGGAGGGGGGGTTTGTTTTGCAGGTTCTTTTTTGTGGTGTCATCTGTGTGAGTAAAGGATGAAGTCAAGAAATTCAAGGTACTTTCTCCTGTAGTCTTAATGATGTGTAAAATCTTCCCTATTCATTCACAGCATCATTTGCTCCAATAAGCTTTGCAATCAAGGCCAAAGAAAATGACCTTCTTCCTTTGGAGAAGAACCGTGTTAAATTGGATGATGACAGTGATGAGGAGGAAGAAGAAGGCAAGGAAGGCCAAGAGAATGCTAATAGCACTTCAAATCATACTCCTGCTGTTACCACTCCTTGTGCTACTGCTGAAGAGAAAAAACCTCAACTTACACAAGAGGAATTGGAAGCTAAACAAGGTATACTATGTTACACTGAAAACAAACTGAAAGATTGAGTCCTTCAGACAAACTACAAAACTGTCATCTAAATCAGTATGGCACTTTAGGTATTCTGAATCTTCAGTATGTCACATTAACAGGAATCAGAATTCTTTTCCCACAGTTTCACGCTTATTCTTAAGAATGAAATCTTCATTGACAGTTCAGTTAAAATCAAACTTTTAACACTCTTTATGCTTAATTGTCTTTCTTAGCAAAGCAGAAACTAGAGGATAGGTTAGCAGCTGCAGCAAGAGAGAAGCTTGCTCAGGCCTCCAAAGAATCGAAGGAGAAGCAGCTACAAGCAGAACGCAAAAGGAAAGCTGCATTGTTCTTGCAGACCCTGAAGAACCCTCTGGCAGAGGCAGAAGCTGAGAAAATAGAGGAGAATTCCTTCAGTAATGAGGTAAGCAGGAAATCAATTTCTCTTTACCGTAAAGCTGGCAGAAAACGTAGCTATAGATTGTGAATTTGACAGTGTCTTAGGAAGTTGACTGAAGAGAGAGAAGCTTTTCTAAATGCAGAGATTTGAATTTTAAACACTGTTAATCTTTCAGTTTTCTTACATATGTCTCTCATCTGTCATTAAAGAACTGATAGAGAAATGCAGTGCATAATTCAGAGGTCAGTTACAGAAAGGAAAATGAGCTTACAAGTTTAGCTCTGTACTAATGGTCCATAAATTAAATGCTTGCCTTTCAAGAGTATTTGGACATCTGTTGTCATATTCACTTACTTAATATGTGTTTTGATGCGAGTAAGCATCATCAATTTCAGAAATGATTCACAGGCAACTGAGCTTACTTTAAGACTTATTTTGCACCTGTTCTGCTGGGTTTTGTTGTTTGATTTTTCTTAATGTCACTGGCATAAAACCGAGATGAATAGTTAGTGGACTTATCTGTGTGTTTTAAGGTTTCTGGCTGGGACATCCTTAAGAAAACAAATACATATGTGGGAGTTCAGTTTTTGCCTGCAGGGCATGTCTTATGGGTTTCTAAAATGGATTATTCTGCTAACGTCTCATATCTTATCCTATGTCACAAGTGCTTTAGGGGTGCTAGTGCTTTGATATGCATGTGAAATAGTTGGTTACAGACAAACTGTTACTTGTATAAACCTTAGTATCAAATTTAAAGAAGGAAAGAAATTCACAATTATAATGCTGCTAAACCAGACAAGCACATGATTTGAAAGTAACTATTTTAATGGCTTGTCCCAAATGTCATCTGTTGTTGTGCCTCTGAATATAAAGATTCTATAGCACAAAGCAAAAAATCTTTTTTTCTTTCATCTTCCCTGTTTTGAAGCTCTGCTTTATCATTTATCATAGCTTGTCCTTACTTTTGTCCTGTATGTAACAATTATTTTTTTTTCCTGAGGAAAATAGTCTGTTTACTAGTGAGGTAGAAGCATGCCATGTTTGAAAATAAGATGCTATTCAAGTTTTGCCAAGCATAACAGGGTTATCAACAAATGTAGATAAATGTACATCTTCCACACTTACTGCTATAGGTGATTCTACTGTTTTTTAAGTAATGGAGTGTAGATAGTACTGCACACCGCTTTGGAGTAATAATGTATAACATAATGTTATGTTTGAATACTTTATTAATGTTAATTAGTGAGCAAAATGTAATTGTCTAATGGAAAACATCAGTAAGTATTTAAAGAAAATTCATCAGGCAAGCAGTTTGTTGCCATGCTGTCCAAAGCTGTGTTCCGCTGGCTTGCAGGTTTGTGGAGCTTAATCAGTAAAACAGAATGTTTCTGCCTTTTGGAAATGCTTAATAATCTCCCAGTATCTGTTCTTGCTTTGATTTTTTTTTTTTTTTTCCCCCCCTGTGTTTGTGCCTCCAATTTTAGTTCCCATTATTTTAGTTTGCTTGAATCAGCTTTCAGTAGTAGAAACACAGACCACTGACAGCTTCTTCCATTTGCCAGACACTAAGTTTATTTTTTTCTGAATACTTTTATTCAGCATTATTTATAGATCTAGAAATTTTCCTTGTGTCCTGGCAACTTGCTGACATTGGATTCTTTCCCTGAGTTCTGTGTTCTGCTCTGATGGTGGGTCAGGTAATTTTGCTGGTTATTTTTTTTTTTTTCTTGAAGGCAACCAGAGTTGCCACTGAGGGAACTGGCACATTTGTTCTCAGTTGATCAACCTGTTGTGACCTGACAGCTATCACCTAAGTGCCTGGTCACAGTGGTGCTTTGTGTAGCTTTGGATGGGTAGGTAACCTCTCCTACGTGCTAGCTGTTATCTTGCACTTCAGAGCCTACATATTTGTCTAGGGGTAGCTAAAATCACTTCTGTGTGGCTTTCCAAACATGATTTGTTAGTAACCTGAAGCAGTGGAGTCTGAATCTACAGCCAGCCAGCCTGCTGCTGGGCTTCTCAGGTGCCTGGACAGTCCTCTCACTGTAGTGTAAGCATCCTGAAAGTCAAGAAGAGACCACAGTTTCAGCATTCAGTGCTTTTGGTGGATACCTAGGGGTGCTTAGCATTATGGGCATCATTCTGACTCCTGAGAGAATCTCTACATGTGAACTAACAGTAAATTTGTCATTAATTTATTCACTTCCTTTCTGGCAGTTGTGTGATAGCTTGTGTTTTATGTGGCCAAATGAACTTGGGCCCTGAAAACCATTGGGTTTTTTCTTTCCTCTCTTGTTTTCCTCTTAACTCTACTTTGCCTATAGCTATTTTGTTTCAAGTTATTAGAGATGCATGTGTCAAGGCGAACTGGTCTGTTCCATATTCAGTAGTGTTTAAAGTGACAACTGAGATACTGTGTAAAGAGATGAATAACACTGCTGAGGAACAAAAGTCACCTGTGGTGGTCTCTGAGGAGGCTGAGGTTTGGAGATGATGAGGTGTCTGCAATTACGTGTGAGTTGCGAAGTTAGTGAGATTGGACAAGGGCTTCTGGTAAACTCACCAAATGATCATGCTCTAAAACGTTCATGATCCTATTGCAGCACTGCCTTATTGCTGTTGTAGTAAATATTTTGATGGCAGTTACCAGTTCAAGCTCTGAAGGGTGTAGTGGCTATCTAACTTGAAGCAAAGCTGGATTTCCAGCTATTCAAGTGTGATCAGTTTACTGCCTTGACATATCCAAAGTAGGAAAAGAGTGAAAAGAAGGGAGAAAATCACTTGCTTCTAATTTGGTTATTTCAGCTTTTAATGCATTACTTTTTATTCCAATCATGGTAAGCATCTTGTATCAAATGGTGAAAGTGTCAGACCAGGTGGAGCAGAAATTATAACAGAGGGAAACTGATTTCTCTAGCTGCCTTGAAATGACAGCTGAGGGTATGACAGGATTTGAAATGAGGAGCATATCTGTAGTGCCTGACTTGAATTGTTCCAAACAAGGCAGTGAGCAGAATTCTCTCAGGTATGAGCTGATAATTTTAACATTTCTTGGAGTATGGTATGTTTTGCTTAACTGATTGCAGTCAGAATTACTCATGGAGCATGAATTGTGCATGGACCTGTTCCATCTTTGAGATTAATAACCTTTGTGATCTTCTCAACCCTTTACATGCAAAACATTTACTTGGCAAAGTACAGAAATAATCAGTATTGGCACCAATTCATTTTGCTGTTCTTGAGACTGTAAACAGGGATGAAAGTGATACTGAAACTTAGCTTTGAATGTCAGTAGTTCTTGAGTGTATTTTCAGGTTTATCCTTTCTTAAAAAAAAGGGATAAATAGATGAAAAGATATCTGAGAGGACTTATTATTTTTAGAACACATTTCTTCTGAAAACTAAAGACAATAACTTCAGAACTGTGGCCTACTTAAGCTGACATTCTTAGCATGCACATCCCAACCTGTGTATGTAACTTGGGGAACTGTACAGGTTTCTGTTAAATACTAGTAGATGCTTGGGTTTGAAGGTGTCAGCCTTACTTATGCACACTTTCCATAACACTGATGCAGCACTGCGAGGTCTTAAAGCATTCATGGGAGGTTAGATTATTACTGATTTAACTGCTTCCTTAGGATTGATGTATTTCTCACACACTTTCATGAGTCACAAGATGTATGGTGATTGTTAGTTATTATTTTCATTGGTGTTGTACTTGTTATCAAGAAACCTATCTTTTATGTTGGCCAGACTACTGAGCAGGATAATCTTAAGTTTCTTTGCCAGAATGTGCACGTATGTGGCACGTACAGGAACTGGTGTTGCCCTCTGCTTAGTATAAAGGACTAGAGATGCTTTTCTGTTGCCCACACTTACATTACTTTCTTAAATTAAAGATTTGCATGCGACTCTGAAAACTAAAGAATGTTCTTTACCTTTGATTTCAGAGTGTCAATAGTATACAGTGTCCTGTGACTGCAGTCAGAACATTACCCACCTTAGAAGTTAAACAAGCAGAAAGGCCTTCAAGCAAAAGCAGAGATCCTCCTAGGGATGAAGAAAAAGAAAAGAAAAGAAAAAAACACAAGAAAAGATCTCGAACAAGATCTCGATCACCATTCAAGTATCATTCATCATCTAAGACCAGATCTAGATCCCATTCAAAAGCAAAGCACTCACTTCCCACTGCCTATAGAACTGTCAGGCATTCAAGGTGGGTTTGGAAACCAAACATATTTTTTAGAGTTCTTAAAACTTTTTTTTGCGCCACTTGGGTTCTAGAAGCATCTTTGTACCCATTACAAAGGGTATAATCATCTCAAAGACAGTAAATAAATATATAAATAAATAGTTTTAATCAAATAATGATTCATTAATTTCTAATTACATAGTGCAAAACGTGTACAAGTAAATGCTTTTTCACTTGGTCTGTGAAATATCTGATGATAATTTGTAGGAGTGGAAGAGAACTTGCTAGTGAGTCTGTGGCTGTTGCTGGAGAAAAGTAAACAAAATATTAAGATAAGGAGGAAAGAAAGCAGTTGGGTAGCATGTGAAAAAACATGTGATGGATGAACAGCAGGAAAGAATGCAAGAAGAATGAAAACAGTTGGTGAGGAAGGGAGACCACAGAAGAGTGTAGCTCAGTGCAGTTAAGTCTATACTTAATCATTAAAGAGACTACATTCACTATATTATCCAGCTTTAAGGTGATATACATTGTGATACATCTGTACTGTTAAGTACATCTGAGACAGTTGGGTCTAGGCACCTTTAAAGTTTACTGTCTGTACAATTTGTCATATCTGAATGCCCTGGGATGTAGCAGTTACTGTAGTGAGTAGGAAGGGCTTGTTCCTGAAGTGACATTCTCTGGATCATACTACAGAACAGTGTTGAAGTAACTTGCAGTTCAAATGAATTGTGCTTATAAATACTACGACAGCTATATATGTATGTGATGCATGCAGAAATCATACTTCCTTTATCTTTGTGGCCCTGCCTATGACACATGCTTCTTCCTGAAAACCAGCTTCTAGCCCTTTAGAGAGTGGTGTGATAAAACTTCTCATATTTTCCTTGTGCATTTTTTGTTTAACAAAGAGCCTAACTTCACTAATATGAGTGTCACCACATTACAACTTTTTATTTTGCACTAGATTTTTAAGGTTAAGTACAGTATTTTGCTGAAGACATCTGTGCTATTCATAGATGCAAGGAATTGAACATAACTTGGGCTGAAGCAATCAGTCTGACATGCTCCTTATTTGATTGCCTTTGACAATAGTTGTCATGGTGCTCTGTGTTACAAGGCACAGTCCAAAGTACTGTGTGCCATTCCTTTTGTGTGCTTACCAGCATGTAAAGGGAATGATGCTGGATGAAGCTTTCCATGTTTAAGAAGTGAATGCAAGTCTTCTCAGAGTTAAGGATATCTTGGAGAAAAGTCTCCTCAGGGTAATCACTCATCTTCTCAACTCCCTATAAAGCCCTGTCTTTACTTGAACCTTTCATATCACTTCATCCAAGCTATGTTGCATACATTTATGCATGATTTTATATATATATGATTAGATCAAGGAGAAACATCATAGTAATGCTAAAAAAAATTTAAATCTTCTGTGGTACCTTGAAAAGGACAAAGAACCATCTGAGAAGATCCTTACCAGTACTTGGATGTGCTACTTTATAGAAAGATAATCTTGCATGTTGCATGAGTTTGCACCAGGCAGTAACTAGATTAATGGGAACTTGCAAGTTCAGTTTGATATATACTGAGATGACTTCAGAGGGATACCTGATCCTCTGTAAAGGCTTGAATACATTTGATTCTGCTGGTGAAAAGACAAACAATAAGTCTACTGAAGTCTACCACGTACACAGTGGATAGTCTCATTATGTTTTGGTTGAGTTTATTTTGTTTGATGGCTATGATTCAGCTGGTGGAGAAATTACACAGAAATCACTATGAATAGTTAATCTACTGGAGCTAATCTGTGTGTGTCATCTTGAGTGTGCCTTCTGGCACAAATTAAATGGACAACACAAAAAAATCATTAACATTATGAATCAGCACAACACCTGATTAAAACTGGTTTGATGTTTTGTAGATCAGCCTCAGAAATCCAAAGCATTTCAGAACAACTGCACCACATCTTGCACTGAAAATAATTTGCACATTATAAAGCTTGACAGAAGTTAAAGCTGAATGGGAAAGGGCTTTCCATTCAGCCTTTCTGTTCTGTGAGTACCAGTTTAACTAAAGGTCTCTGGAGGGTTTCTCTCCCATTCAGAAACCCATTGTTTCTGGGAACTGAAGGCAGTATAATCAGTGCTGAGTGGGTGCCCATTTCCTTTGAAATGCTTTAAGTGGCAATTTTATCAGGTAGCAGACCTGTTAGAAATCTGACTGTACCTTCCTGTCTCTAGCATTTCACAAGAACATGGGCAAATCTTAACTTGTGCCCAAGGACTTCTTGTAATTCAGCTGTAATAATTACCTTTCTCCTGCATCTGCTGCTTGAATGTACTGACTATATTGGTTGACTTTAATGCAATCAGTAAAGACAAGCAAGTCTGATGCGGGATGCATCGAGTGTCTCTCATCTGGAAGATGTTGTTCTGTTTGGCCTCAGCTAGAGTACTGTGGCCAGTTTTGTACATCCTTTAGAAGAAATTAGGCCAACTGGAGGAAGTCTAAAGGGTATCATCAAAAATTTTAAGAACTGAAAAAGAAGAAAGTTGGAATGACTGTTGGGGAAGACTGAAGAAAGATGAAATGAGTCTTCATGTACACGAACAAAGAGAGGAGGACTTCTTCAGTCCTTGGGTTTTGGACAATAAGTAGTGGATTTAAATTGACAAGAGAGAGACTAGAAAGTTTTTCATAGTGTCTCCATGGTAAAGGTAGTTAATACAGGTTGTGAACACTCCATTGTGACAGATGTCTCTATCAAGTATTACAGTTAGAAGAACATTGAATAGCCTTATTTCTTGTAGTCTTTTCTAGCCTTGCCTTTCTAATTTGGACCCATATGGTCTCATACTGTACGAGAAGTGGTGGTGACTGAAGGTTTGCTTTGTTGAAGGTGTTAATTATGCCTTAACATACTGTATTTCCAGAATTAAAGCTCTTCTTCTTCAAAACAGAAAATTTGTAGAGAGATCAAGAGTGGGAAGCTGTTTCATAACACGTCAGATGTTGATGTGTTTTGTCTGTCAGCTGTTTAGACAGAAATACTGCCTTGTCCCAGTAATTGCCAAAAAAAGGCAAGTATTTTTGCCTAGCTAGAAGATATGACTGTTTTTCTTTCCTTTTAAAAAGTTTATTTTTATATTTAATGTTGATTCAGAGAGAATTATTTCCATGCATTGTCTTGTCTTATTCAAAACACAGAGCCTTTCATATCTATTTGCTTTTCAGTTTTCCCAGTGCTTCACCTAAAACAGTATTTTTTTTCCTAGATTCCCCAAACATTGAATGTTACAGCTTACTGCTAAATGGAAAGTTATGTAAAGAGTCATTCCCTTTTGGGATAAAGTGTAAACTGGTTGTAGAGGTTAATGTGTTCATCTTGTATTAGCTGGATGACACATAGAGATAGTCTTTATTGTGTAGACATTGATGCTATATTATACTGGAATATCCATATTTTGAGTAACTGCTTTACTTGAATGTCTCAGTCTAATGTTGTTTGTTTGAGATTTAGTTGCCTTACTTTATTCTGTTCAAAATGTAAATTTTACCTCAAGAGTGGACTGAAAACAGTTGGAATTTTCCCTTTCTGTAGTAATTACTGCTCCAGTTCCTGTTATTCAGATAATTTAAAACAGCAAACAAGATCTTTTTCTTACTAAATAAACCTTATTTGAGAGTAGCTTATTAGGTTTGAAGTACCTGCACAGTGACAATAAGTATTTTGGATTTGAATTATTTAAACTGTGATCTTTAACTGTGGCGGCCATAAGAGGACCTATACTTATTTCATAATTTTTCATAAGACTATATTGCATTCAGATGATAATGAATTGTAATAATGGGCTGTCAACACATACCCTGTATTTGGGGGACAGTCTTTAAAGGCTTAGATTTTGTGATGTTTCCATATAGACATTAGTTGAGCTTCTGTTTAAAAACACTTCGGTAGTTACTATTTAATGGTATAAGTTGTTTCAGGTGAAGAATCACCTTTACCCTATAACTTGTTATGACAAGTTAGTAGAGAAGGAGATGTAGGAAGTGAAGTTAAACACAGAAATTTGCAGTAACTTTCTTTGACCTTTATTAAAGCCATGTTCAGAATACCTTTCAAGCTCTTCCTTTATGGCTTGTGTACCTTGGGTTTGGTTTTTCTTTTTTTCCAAAATGCATATTGTGCTTAGAAATCCTACAGATTAATTTTGTGATATAGTTCTCTGTGTACCATTTTATATCACTTGTTTATCATTTACTTTTGCATTGTTAGAGGTCTAGAGACTCTGCTTCATTTAATAGTCTTTGGTGATAAGATACAATTTTTGTACTCTTGCTTGTCTTGTATTTTCTAATACATCTTCAGCAATACTAAAGCTGAAAAATCTTACTCAAATAACATGAAGGTGATTCAAAGCATGTTTTGAATACTCATTTCTCTGGGTAGCACAACCAAACCTCTTTTACAGAAACAAGTTTAAAAAATAGTAGCTATGTAGGGAACCTACATATATTGGCTTAATTAGCAGCAGTTATCTGTATAAATGCATGTTATTATCTGTACCAAAATTAGTCCCATAAAGCCCCTGGTAATTGTACAGTTTTAATTCTAAACCTGACATGACAGATTAGTTAAACAAAAGTCATGGAAACAGTAAACCATGTCCTAATGTGCTGTAAGGTGTTGCAGCATGGATTGCTTTGGAGCCGTTTGTCCCAAACAGATTATAAGTTAGTACAATTAAGCACTTAATGTCAAAGATAGGGCACAGTTGTTAAATCTGTATTGGAAAACAAACAGCCTTTGGTACCTTTTGGTCATCTGTAGCAGAAGCTTTATCAGTACCTTTTTTTCTCTAATTGATTTCAAAGCAGCATTAAGAAGTTTGATGTGAAATGCCCCTGTCAGTGGTGCTCTTTAAAGATGTGCAGGTTGTCAGGCACTGGGGTTTGCAGGGTGCTGTTCTAGCTGAGAAGTTAGGTTTTACAGCTGCTTGGCAGTGAGTGTAAATGATGACAGTGTTCATCTGAATCTTTGTTTTCTATCCATAGGTCTTTGTAGTGCATGATCTAAGCTGATGATGTATTTGTGTGTGAGTGTGGTTTGTGTGTGTAAGAGGAGGGGAAGCAGAGGCGCTCATTATGCACCAACTGATAGAGTGATTTCGGTAGATGAAATGTGAATGTTCATTTTCAACTAGAGATGGAAAGTCTAAGCTTCTCTTTGATATTGATAATTTTTCTTTATACTGTCTAGTAATATTACTAGAGTAGTACTAAGCCACATAATTTATCCAATTAATAAGTTATAAACAGTATTAGTCTTGCATTAGCAGTTTCCTTTGAGTAAGTTTGGATAGAGTACGCCTCTGTGTGTGTCCATGTGAGATGTTAGCCTCACTGTTAGGAATTTTAGAGACTTGGAAGTAGCTGTTCTTTGTAAAAAAATGCTGGTTGGGGTCTTTTTCTCCTTCCAAACTGATTTTCTGATTGCTGAGGCAGTGTTTATTCACACTTTAAATTCCTGTTTTGTAAGGAAACATGCCAAGCTCCATAAATCCTTTGAACTTTTGGGACCCTACTAAATACAGGTGATACTGACTTTAAAGGAATAGAGTGCCTTTTGAAAGAACAGTCTATTGAAAATAATAATTGATGTGTTGCAGTGAAACTGTTAAGCTGATTTTAATTGTTGGAAGCTAATGGCCAAAGTTCTTAACATTTATTTGGTGACTGAAAGAATGTTGTGGTACCAGAAACATCAGTTCATAAAAATGAAGCTAATGCCTTTTCTTTCTGATTGTTTGGACTTTTTTTAGGCTGGTCCATATAGGCATGTTTCACTAAGGTTCAGCTTTTGGTTGAGGGACTGAGCCTTTTCAGGATTCTAGTTAATACCAAAACTAGCAGATGTTATTCTGAATGTGAAGTGTGTGCCTCCATATCACAGACTCACAGCATCCACAGGGACACTGAGCATGGAGCCGAGTCTGAGCAGCTCATCAATGGCAGCAGCAACAGAACGGGAAAGTTATCAGGCAACTTGGACAACGAAAAGATTTGACTGCTGGAGCTCTTTTGAGGGAAATCCTGGTAAAATGTCAAGGTGTCTGACTGACCCCAAACTTTATCATCTGTTGTTTTTTTTATCCTTTTTTAATTCTTCTGAATGGCCTGCTAAAGATCAGATTTCTAAGTGACAAAGCAGTTAATTTGCAACACTTAACTGCCACTGTGATTACTTCTTTCATTTTCAGTTGAT
Source organism: Galbula dea (assembly GCA_013399015.1). Classification (NCBI taxonomy): domain Eukaryota; kingdom Metazoa; phylum Chordata; class Aves; order Piciformes; family Galbulidae; genus Galbula; species Galbula dea. The sequence goes on along the minus strand of VWZX01004391.1, from coordinate 1,627,587 downwards.
CTCTTTTGTTGTAGGTTGAGAGAAATGACTCAGGAGTGTGTGTGTGTGTATATATTTTATCTATATATATGTATGGTGTGAGTATGGAGAAGATCAGTGATTTCTCAAATGGCTTGTCTTTTAGTCACTGCAAGTTAGGTGTTTTGAAGAACTTAATGAATGATTGGTATACATGGAATAACATACCTATAGGAAATAAGAAAGACTTTAAATAAGCAAATAGAAGTAAAATTATTAGAACTATGTATTTTAGTGAGAGCAAACTAACTGTTACTGTCAGGAACACTATTACTATCCACAATTTGGGTGGATTTGGGGTTTGTGTTTCTTCTTTTTTCTTTTTTTCCCAAGCTGGGTCTCTGAATTGCCCCTTTCTCCATCTTTCCCCTCTTCTCCATCTTTCAGGACTTTTCTTGTTCCACTTATTTTATTACTAAGAATTACTCAGGTTTTACTTGCACATTCACTTAATTCCAAAGGATAGAAAAAAAGAGTTAAGCTCTTAAGTTTTTCTCTGATCTTAACTGGAAATACTTTCTTTTTTCCCTTCTCTCTCTCTCTCTCTCTCACTTTTCTAGGAAAAATATCTCAAATTGAAGTACTATTGCCAAACACCCCCCAGCATGGGTTGTTGGTCACTTGCACAGGTGAAACTATTGGCTGTGCTAGGATTATTCTGCAGCATCAGGGACAAAATTTCCTGGACTTGTCAGTGTTGGAACACTGAAAACAAAAAGTTGTCATTTACCTCTGTGACAGAGCAGTTCTAAAAACAGACCACTAATTTGAGAAGTTGAGGTCAGGCCTGACAGTGCCAGGCACTGAGCCAAATGGGACCTCTGTATATCAATGTTAGTAAACTCTTGCCAAAAGTAGTAACTGGACTTTCTTGCTTCCTAAAACAGAGGTTGACATTAGCACACAATGCCAAAAAATAATGGCTTTTTTTCCCCCTGCTGTTGGGAATGAAAAGCAATGGATAATGACATCCTAAATGTCTTGGATGGGTAAGAAATTTCTGTGCAGCTGACAAGTCTTGGAGACCTAATACCCCATGTTGGTATAAAATAGGCATTTGAAAGGTGTTATATTTGCATATGGTGACTGCACAATTCCACTGAAATAAAAGCAATAAGTAACAAAAAAGCAAACTTCTGGATGTTTTTTTCCTGCTCAGGTCACGATCAAGGTCACCCAGGAGAAGAGCTCACACACCAGAGAGACGGAGAGATGAAAGAAGTGTTCCGACAGCTTATCGCATCAGTAATAGTCCTGGCAACAGTAGGAAACAGCCACGCTCCAAGTAAGTATACCTGGCCCTGGAGAAGGATGTCCTGGCATTGTAAAAGGCTTCAAACATTGCCTGATATTTTGTATGCTCCCTAGGTAGAACTTATGGTATTTATGTTCTGGAGCTTTATCTTAGTAGACAAATAATTCTGTGGATTAAAAAAACCCCAAACCAGTAGCACTCCTGCTTCTCCATTCTTACATGTGTTCACACTCTAAATGTACAGCCCAATCAGTGAATGCTTATACATGATTATCTCCTAGGTGTGAGAGTTCAGATGGTATTTGGATTTTCATATTTCCTTCCTTTTGGGTCAATTTCCCATGCTCTGCTTGTGCAAGCTGCACTACCACTGCACAGGGGCCATACAGTGGTACTAGGTTATTCCTCCTGGCATTATTTAACATCTCCTTGTATCTGCACAAATAAGGGGGAAGTCCAGTTTATCAAATAGTATGCTTTACATTTAGCTTTTATTTTGCTGGCAGACTGGAATGTGAAATATGAATCAAGAGGTGCCTTTTTTTGAGAGCACCTGGCATATAGTCTCTGAACCTATTATAATCAAAATGGCATCCCAACCATTATTTCAGTTCACCAACTGCAGAAGAAGATGCATACAACTGCAAAGTGTGTGCCCAGAAGGCTTGGAAATGTTTTGTCTCTAATGTTCTGTGGCATGTTGCATTTTCAGCATGCAAGGAAGTGAAAATGTTTGCTTTGTGTGTATGTGTATGAAAACACACACACACACACATATATATATATATACACATACATGGCAGCAGTTAGCTGAGTAGATTTCTCAACCATAGTTACCCTGAGAAGTAGGCAAGTTTAGCAACCAGTACTGTCAGAGGCCTGAAAATTAGAATTAATCAATGCTGCAATGTTTTAAACTTGCTCAGGGCATTAATCTGATGTCATTTGAGATGCTGAATAGCTAGCATTGCTTGTAAATTTTTAGGTATATTGTGTTAGGAACTAGGAAACTATGCTTTACTTTGTTGTGTTTGGGAGTTACTGGCTCACTGCTTGTAGAATGAGGTGTACTTCAGAATAGATATGATAATTGTTTTTTCTTCTGCTTATTCTGTACCTCAGTTGCCATCACAGTTACTTTAAAAAGAAGTCTAATGTAAATTAGTGTTTTAATGTGACTGCAGTCAGATTCCACTGAGAATATACATAGTTCTTTTATGCTAGCTTTTGTACCTGGAAAAATATTAAAAAATAAGCCTAGTTTTAGCAAACAGACTGTTCTGAAAATAGAGAACTGATAGACACATTCCTTCAGCTGTTAGGATGTTTGTTCATTACAATGTGAGATTAAAAACACTGAAAAGGCTTACTGTAGAGTATTTTCTGCGTGATGTTCTGGGACTTTCAAGAGTTAAGTATGACCTGTTCACAGCTTGATTACATTATGATGTTTTAAGAAACTAAGCAATTAAAGTATATAATTAGTTAGTCAAGGAATAACCAACTTTGTAGCTGCTGGTTTTTTCTGTAGATGTGAAAAAGGTGTAAGTCAGTAGAGCTCTGGGTTTTTTCTTCCACCACTTCATGATTATTTATGGAAGAAAAGTGTAAGGAGGTTTTGGAACTTTAGGTCTTAAATGTTAAATTCTATACAGAAATCAGGTGTTTGTATGATGAATTCTAAGCATCAGACCTGGACAGTATTTCTATGGGAATTTAATGTTACAGTGTAGCTACTTTTAAAGTAGAAAATTCCTAAGAAAATAAAAATAAATTAACCAGTAATGGGCTACTTGAAAGTTCAGAGTTTTACAGTGTTATAAAATGTTCTAGAAGCTTCAACAATATTCTTCTGAATAGGCTTCTAGTGGTGCATGCTAAAGAGCAATGCTGCCAATGAGGTATTGCCTAACTCTTAACTAAGGCATTACTCTAGTAATTCTAATTACAGTAATATCAATAGTGGCATGTAAATCATGCAGACATAAATTCATAACCAGATGAAAAGATTTTGCTAGTTCTTTCTCTGCTAATTGAATTCTCTTTGAGTTTAGTATTGCAGATAAGGAGGCTACCTCTGTTTTTCCCTACTGCCAATAATGAACACATCAGGCACCCCTAAGGCCTTTGTTCCAGCTCTCATAGTGACAAATGTTTGTGTATCTAGTTTCCAAGTCATAAATGGTTTGCACTTAAAACATGTTGCTGTGTCTAGGTTGGCTTGAGTGGCATGCAAGAGCTTATTTATAATTTTGAGCCTGCAATTTGTTGCATTATACATTGGATCACAAAGAAAGGGATAATTTCTTTTAAAAAGCAAACAAACCAACCATGGATTTGCCCTGTAGGTCTTTTGCATGCCTGTGTTTTCATAGTTTGTTCATTTATGACCGAGGAAGATTGCAAGGGATATAAACTCTTACATTTCTCACTGTATTCTAAATGCCTGATGTTGTTTGGGAAGTAACTTCCCTCTAGCCAAGTTATTCTGCAAATCTCCAATGAAAGACTTTTCATTGTCATCCTTCAAACTATCAAATACTGCCCAGTAATTCCTGTATACCCATGAGGCAGCATTCCAAGGGAGAACTTCAGGGACTACTAGTTGTCTAATGTAATATGTTAAAAAGAGCCACTGAGAAAGCATTTTGCACAACCATAGAAGTAAGTACAGTATTTGGGTAAGTCTCTAATGGTTGCTGCTGAAGAGGGCTGCATAAGCTATTAGAAATGTGGAAAGTCACATCAACTGAGCTAGTGTAATGTTGCTTTAACTAGCTTTCAATAAACTACTCTCTTCTCACAGAAGTCCCCATGAAAAGAAGAAGAAAAGGCGGTCTAGGTCACGTACCAAGTCAAGAGCTAGGTCTCCTTCACCATCCACTTCACCAGGCAAAGCATCCACACACAAAAATTCTGTACATTCAACTAGTGTCTCTCCTGTGGAGAGCAGGGAATCCAGCCAGGAACGCTCCAGGTAATGTGCCCTTCCAGTATACTCCTGCAGAGCTGGTCTCTCTTGGCTCTGTCCTTTGGCCTGGGTTGGGTGGTGAGAAGCTCTGTGCGCGTAACACGTGCGTGTTAGAAGAGGCTGGAGGACAGCACTAGGTGCATCAGCCTGATGAAGATGTTGGATCCCTGTTACCTGCTGGAGTGAACATCTCGGGGTACTCTGCTGTAAAATTGGGGCTCAAAATTCTACAGCCCAATTCTAAGTTAGAAATGGGCAACTCCAGCTACATGGGATGGCTCTTTGAAGTAGAATTGTAATAGTGGTTTGAGTGGTAATGTTTGGTCAAGAGTCAGAATTAAATGATTTCTGCAGAGTATAGAACAGTCCCATTAAAAATTTCTAGGCTGCTGTTCAGAATTCTCTGTATCAGTGTCTCTTCTGACTGTGACTTATGGCTTCTAGTTGAATGAGAGAACTATTGACTGACAGTAAACCCCAAAATTAAGGGAATGCATGTTTAAAACATAAATTTCTAATTCTAATTTTCCTTTGTAGGGGAGTTTCTCAGGAAAAAGATGGCCAAATCTCTTCAGCAATTGTGTCTTCAGTGCAGAGTAAAATCACTCAGGTACAAATAAACCAATTCAGAATACTGTTTTTCTTTTGCTACCTTGCACAATTCTGAGCTTCGCAGGTGATGTAGAAATATATTCATTGTCATTCTTAATCTGTTTGCTTCTGGGGAAAAACAGTTTTATTGCTTTTCTTGCTACTGTCCTTGCCTTGGCAAAGCCTAAGTTTGTAGTGTTGGCAGTAGGGGCAAGATGAGTCCTCTTGCAAACTGGAGTAAGTGCAAGTAAGTGGAATAATGGTGCTGAATTCCCCCATGAAGTGTGTTTTGAGAACTTAGATGAAAAATGCTTTAAAAGAACTAAGAGGCAAATTCAGTTGTATTACATTTGTGAAGAAATGCTTTAAGTAACTTCAATTCATTATTGATACACACTTTGTGTTTTGTGATCATGTTTTGCAGCCCAGTTATTCAATGCCATTTACATGGAATTTCATTCCATTGTAATGCTGTTTCCACTGGATACTCAGACAAGAATAAGAGTTGCTCTCTGGTTTCACAACAGTTTTAATGGTTTGGTCACTGTCATATGTGAAAATACCACTGCTAAGTACATTTTTGGTTCAGGTTTCCAAAGCAAACAAAAAAAGTTTTCTGTTACAGACTGATTGTTAATACTCTCTTCTTACCATCTCTCTTTTTCAGACCTTCAGTGGTTAGTAGCTATTTGTTCATTATGGATTTTGTGAAGATACAGTCATATTTTCTTTCCATTTCAGTTGACATGAGTTCTCTTTTGTTTTATAGAAACTGCTCTAAGCATTTATGCAGAGCACTAGGTGCAATTGTAGTAAAAACAGATTTAAGTTGCTGTCATAGAAACTTTCTCCAAATTATTTCACTCTTTTTGCCTAGGGACTGTTGCTATCTGATGTTCTGCATGAATCTCAGTATTCTGTGTGACTGGAGTAGAAGCTAACCCTTTCTTGCAGGTTTTTGCAGTCCTATTCTTTAGCTCTGTTCAAAGCCCAGGCATGTCTGATCATTTTCCTTTTATCTCCTACAGGATCTTATGGCCAAAGTGAGGGCAATGCTTGCAGCTTCCAAAAACATACACACTAGTGCCTCCTGAGACCTGTTGAACTGACCATCAAGAAATTGGGTGAAAAAGAACAATATAAAAAAGCTGCCTCATCTCAAATGTACAGCTGAGCTTAGCTCACTTGCTTCACAACTCTTCTGATCTTAGCAGAACTGGAGGAGCTGAAGCCTCTCTTTCTGTACAGAAGCCTCTCCTTGAAATTTCAGTAAACTTTTTCAGCCAGAATATCTTTGGAAAGTTTTTGGGTTTTGTAAATTGATTTTTTTGACTAATTCTTCAGTAACATTTTATGATTCAGCAGTCTATATGTGTATATTTGTAAATACCATGTTTCTGTGAAAGAAGTATTACACAATAATAAAGAAGGAAACATCTTTCATTAGCTACAGTTTTTGCAGAGTCCTTCATTGTTTGTGGTTGTCTTGTTTTACAAGTTGATTTTCTTTAGTACTTTCTGCTTCTTCAAATAACAGCTGTCTAACCTGCCTGACCACCTTAAGCTGAGAAAGCCTTTCTTTCTTCATGCACAGAATGGTCTGAGAAGAATGCTTGTTTGCTTGGATGTTAGTAGTGAACAGGGTTTTTTGTTATTTATCCATCATTCAGAAACATCTCTGAGCCTCCATTGGATGAGATGATCCTTTGAACTCAGTAACTACTGGGCAGTAGCCCCTTTGTCTTAATGTGCCTTGCTCTCTCTTATCAGCTGCAGGGAAGAGAGTGTAATTCTGTTGTCATACAACAGACTTTGCAGAAATCCAGCATCTTTCATACAGTTGAGAAAGATCCTTCCTAACTCCTGCTTCACTGACATGAACCAGTTAACACCTTTGAAAGCTTGTGGCCTCAGTATAATGACATGAGTTTGTTTTGCTGTCTTTGTTGTACACTTGAGCCTATGTAATTTTTTAATTGAGATATTCTTAAACTGAGCAAAGAAAAAGGCCTGTGTGAATTTCTCCCCAAGCCTGCTTTGTAATAGTTGCTGTGTGTATTCAAAAGGTTGCCCTTATTGGTAGTTACCTGACTCCATAAAGAGTGGAATCAGGGCTTTTAGTAACCCTTGAAACACTCCATGATCTACAGTCAGACTGTGGTTACAGTGACTCCTGTCCTAGTTTTCTCAAATTTTATAGAGATGTTAGAGAAATTTAGGTGCTGAAGCTTCCACTGCAGACTAGTTGGTAAGACAACTCTGTAGAACTGCACAGATTAATAACTCCAGTGCAAAATCTTTATAATCAGGTTTCTTTTCAGTTTTTGGCAGCAACCAAATTAGGAGACTTTCCACTTCTACAAGTAATGCAAAATGCTGTGTCTGATGCAGAGACTTTTCCCTGGGCACATGAATTGTGATGAAAGGGAGCTATCTAACTGGTAATGTAGAATCACCTTATCCACCATTTAACTAATTACTTCAAAGTTATTTGTAATGTTTAGACTAGGACAAAGTAATTGTCAGCCAAGCCAGGAGAGAACATTTTTCTCTCTCTCTGTTGATAAAACAGTACTAGTAAAGACAGAGATAAAAAAGGACATAAAGTAAATTTCTTAGGCAGCTGTTGTAGATTGTTGTGCAGTGTTAAATTTACAGCAGCTATATTTTTTCCCTCCTAAATGGAGTTTAAAGTCTCACCATGGTTAAATAATTGGCAGCTTGGATGCCAGTTGTTTGTCATGTAACAGGAAGAAAACCCAACTCTTTGATAAAACAGGCTGGGCAGCTTGTTTGGCTGCTGCTTTGCAGATTTATTCTGTTGGGGAAGGTTGTTGTTTTAATGACTTCTAAAAATACTTCCCCTCCTTGGGAGCAAGTCTTTTGTCTTTTTCTCCTTTTTTTTCCCCCCCCCTCTTATTCCCTTTTGTGGTATGAAGTGAGATGGAGCATTTAGCTGCAGGAAAACTCAGATTAAACTGCATTTTTGTACACTATTGTTTACTGAGCTTTGTTTGCATTTAGCACTCTCTCATGGGGAGTTGTATTCTCCTGAATTTAAAAAGTAGTAGTGGTTTTATTGTGTTATTTTTTTCTATTTCCAACTAGAATGGACATTTTCACCCTATTAGAGGGTCTTGAACTGCTTTAGCAGAGTAATTCCTTTGTATGTATTCACATTTAGAAATCAGTGCTGCTTTGATAGTCTGTCTTCACCAGCACTAGCTTTGTTGTGACTTGTAAATACAGGATGGAGCTTGTCATACAATCAGGACAAATTCTGGTGTCTCCTTGTCACATGGCCACACACCCAGGGGTCTAGAAGGACCCTCTGTCACCTGGCAGTGTTGCCAGAATCTTGTTTCTGCTGGGAAATACATGAGGTTGCTGCAACAGGGAATTGAGAAAGGGGTAGAGCTTCAGCTGGAAGAAAGTGGGCTTTGAGTAGTCATGAGGAAGACTGAGCTGTCAGCAACAAGTTGTGATTTTTCTAATTTCTCAGTTTTGTGGAGACAATGCAACATGAAATTGCTTTGCTTTTACATTTGGTCAAATACAGTGATTTCAGCAACTCTTCAGCTAGAGGTAGGTACTTGGAATTATTTCCTCTGTGTTCATGTAACAAACACTAGCTTTCCAAAGTGCTTTGGAAGGGCTTTTCTGTCTGTAATGTGCTAGCTAGACTTTCCTGATTTTCTTAGGAGTTCCAGATCAGAGTTTGGAAGATGTCAGTTTTCAGAAATGAATTTGAAGTAGTCAGTTTATCCTACAAAACTCTTCTCTCTGCATTCATGCAGAATAGCCTTCTCTCAAAATGAAAAACAAAATTCCCCTGCCAGGCAGGAGCTGTTCAAGAGGTATCAGTTTCTTCCCTGTGGAGATTCAGGTTCAACTGAGATCCAAACAAGTGCTTACAGCTTTCTTAAGCTTTGAACCACTAAATCATTTGCAGGCTTGGTGTTTGTAGGTGTCAAACCTGCTCAGTGATGGAGAGCTTTATGAAACAAAGCTAACAGGGCAAAGGCATTACTTAAAAAAAGGTAGCCTTTAGTTCTCTTTTCCATCTTTCTTTGTCAAAAGGAAGTGAGATAACTGTTAGGTACTTGGATACATCTATCCTCCAATCCCTGCTACCACTTTCCTTCAAGCATATTTCTCAGTACAGAGAACTGCCTTTGCCCAATCTGCCCATCTAGGTATAGTCTTCATAGTTCCAGAGGTGGATTTGTAATAACATATTAAATGTGCTGTGATCTGGATTAATTAGATCTGTTTGACAGTTTCCTGTTGGCTCTTCAGTCAGCTGGTGGGTAAGCTGGTAAGAGTAAAAAAGGTAAACTCCTTTAGCAATCTCAGTGTGTGCTTCCTGCTTTTCCTCCAGGTGAAGATCCCTTTCTTCCACTTGTAGGGCAGCTTCTGTCCAACTGAGTTTAATGCTTTGGCATTGAACAGTTTAGCTCTGTCAGGGAGCTAACAGCCATTGAGATCTATCTGTGGTCTCTCAGCATTGACCATGATTTCACATCTCTTGTCACTTGTAATTCTTTTATCTTAACATTTTGTTTGGCACCAGTTATTTTGGAACCTGGTACTTTCCCACTCATAAGCTTCATCCCTTAGAGACAATCAAAACCATACTCTCTATTTTTCAATGGGGCAACAACAGATAACACTTACAATTCATGTTTTCTTGAATTTAAGGCAATCTCTGTTATCTTTTCTGAAGAAATTTTCCTGGGAAATCCTATTTTTAATTTAATTTCTACTTAATTAAATTGCTTTTATCATCTATTCCTCTTCCCTTATCCCTACCAAGCAACTAATTATAGAAAGCAAAGATGACCTGTGGATTGAGGTTACTAAAATGCTGAAGCATCTTCTTTACCAATGTTACTTTTGCATCATGATCTGGAAGCATGAAATAACAGCATTGCTCTGATCTAACATCTTTGTTTTCATCTCACAAACTAACCTGGCTATAAAACTTGAAACCATTCTAAAAGCAGCTGTTAAATGTTGAAAGCTCAGTGTTTGAGGGTTTGTTGGTTTTCCTGTTATGATTTAAATATGAGCATGTTCTGAATATTTTGGGTTGCTTTTAGACAGATCCTTTGAGCAGCAGAAGTATGCTTTGGTGAATTGCACATAAAAGGCAAGGCTTTATTGGAGCAGTTGGTTGGAAACTGATACCTGCATGTGTGCTCATTAGGTTTCAGCCTTTGTAGTGGCCAACTGGTGTGGTACTGCTTTTGTTATTCTGTTTGAGCTCTTGAAGGATTCGTGATAATTCTTGATGCAAAGCATGTCTTTTGATTTTCTGCCTTAATTTTCCCTGCTCTGCATTACAGAGGAGGTGTGAATACAGGTAGAGAAATACCCTGCTGGATTCTGTATAATCCTAAAGCAAGTCCTGAGTGTTGGTAACAAATCCACTTTTCTCTTCCAGAGAACTTGAAACTTCTATGGTATTACTTTAATATCTTTAATATGAACAAAGATGATAATCTCTTGGCAACAATTAATTCTGAACATGGAGCATGACAAACAGTATAAAACACTCTGCCAGACCATTTTCAAAGTGATGGTGATAATCTGCCATTTCTGGGTCAGTGCCACGCTCTCCTCCAGGGATGTGCTATCACTTGTTTTTTCTGATGAGGACAATATGGCTGCACATCTAAGTCCATTCTGACAAACTCATTTTTCTCTTTAGAGGGAGTATTAAACTGTTGATCTCTAGACAGAAAGTGTGATGACTTCTGGATATTTGACAGTGTTATAAATACAGCTGCTGGGTGTAGGGGAAGAGAAATCCCAGTATGCAGGACTGGGGAAGGGCAGATGTCCACTTCCCCAGACAACAGAGTGGCAGATAGGATACATGATTACTTCAGTGAAACTGGTATAATTTGTAGATCCAAGCTTTCTTGTCCTATTTCTCATAAAATAAATCCTAAGGGTCTGTTCTTCCAGGGAGAAGTCTTGTATATGTTCATGTTTCCTGCATTAAAAAATAGGAGGATTTGGGGTTTCTTTTTAAAATGCAATCCAAAGATGTTTATCTGCAACTTCATTTATTAGGATATGGTAATCTTGGTGACTGTCTGTTAAATTATTGCTCTCACTTATTATAACAGCTTCTTCTTCCATCAGAAATGCTAAAGCTTGAAAATACCTAACCTTAACTGATGAAGAAAACAGGTCAGAGGGTTTGGCAGGACAAGGAAGGAAGCAAAAGTAGCCTGTAGTCTCCTTTCTGAATAAGCTAATAAGCTAACTCATTTTCTAAGGAAAAATAGAAAGGAAAAGTTCACCTTGTAAGGACTGATGAAAAGAGGAGTATAATTCCACCTTGAGTCAAGTGTGAGAAGATATTTTAGACTTAAGCTATTGAGACAATCATAAGTACACTGCCCACAGCTCTTTGAGTGCCCTAGCTTCTAGTTCTAGTGAAAATTACAAATCACCAACTACAACAATTAAAGGATTTTATCAAAATTGCAAGATGCTGCCTTGAAAAAATGGTGGGATGAGTGAAGCCTGTGTTACAATGGCATTATTGCAGTTCATTTTCAGTAAGGTGTCTATGCTGCAAGAGAAAGCTATATGGCCTTGACCTCACCTAGAAACCTTCTCCCAGTGGATAACTCAACACAGAGTGAAAAGGCAACTACTCCAGAGGTGTATTTCTAGCAGGAAACCTCTTATTCCCTTGGATTCTTATAGTAAAATATGTGTGATTTAAGTGTAATGGTATAATAATGACAGACAGAAGAATAAAGGTTCTTTAATATTCCCAGAACAAAACATGTCATGTATTTGCATAATAAGAAGCCACTGGTTAACTTGGTTAAAGCATGAATTGGGAAAGCCTTTGAGTTTTTAAGTTAATAGTTTCCTCAGAACTGCCATTGCAAACACAATAGATGATCATTATGCTTTTGTGTGGGTCCCTTATCTGTTTGCCTTCACTGTCCCTGGGAGTCCTCCTCCAGTTTATCAGTGGCAAGACATTTCCAGCTCATTTGTGCTCTCTCTGTCAGGGCCCTGAATACAGTAATAGACCTTAATGGTCCTGACCAGCCTCCAATAGGACCTTCACCCTCCCAGCCTTTCACCAGAGGCTTTGTTTCAGCTCAGCACCTTCACAGTCTGCTGAGCTGGCTGCAGGTGTGTCCAGCTCTAGGTCAGTCACAGACATGCCTGTGCCTGGCTATCGACCCTGTTGACATGGACCGTGACCACACAGCTTGTCTTGTCACCACACAGCTGTCTGGGGATCCCAGCTGCCATTCCTGGCTGCGTCCTGCTCACTTGGGTACCGTGTGGCTGTGCCCGGGCTGGTGAGGTCCAGGCTCTGCCACCAGCGTTATCATACTGAGCTTCCAGCTCCCGTCCTTGAGGGGGCAGGTGGCCCTTGCTGCTTCCTGGCTTTTGTTACTCACGTGTAACTGTCACCAACAAAAGGCTATGAAGTCTCCATGTCTGGAGACAGTCAAAACCTGACTGTACAGAGTCTTAATCAGAGTGGAAATGACTGAGTTTGCCCCTGCTCTGCATATTCCAGGTGAAGTTATCCTCTGTGTTTCTGCAATAGCTTTGCAGAGGTCTAAAAACTCCAAAGGTGAGTGCCCTCTGTCTTACTACAATAGGCAACAGAAACTGCCTCAGAGACTGAAAACAGCCAGTATACTAAAGTAGCTTTTCTTGAACTCCTTCCTCTTCATAAGAAATACATTGAAAAATATGATAACACACAATAAAACCTGGAAAACCTCATAGCTGAATGTTGGCAGCTTCATGATCTGATTAGAACACCCCTGGAACTCACACATCCCATTGCCAGAAACTTCTTATGCTTTAAACCTTTATGTGGAATAATTTGTCTTCAGTTGCCTCTTCTGTTCTTCTTGAGTGGGTGTAAGTTAGTCTGATGGGGTTTATCAGGAAATAGTAGAAGTTGACAGCCTCAAGCTGTCATTGCACACAAAAACATTAGGTGACATGTCTCCATTAATCCTGCAGAAGGAGCATGTTCAGTTCCCACTGTTCATAATCTCCTGTTGGAACCAGTATTGGCTAATGACTTTAATGGTTTCTCACTTGGCAAAAATTAAACACATCTTTCATCCTTTCCTAAAGCTATTTCTGTTTTAAAGCATTGTAGATAAGAAGACAAAGTGGACAAAGAGTGATATTATATGTTCAATTGAAGAGAATACTGTAAAAATGAGTAAGCTATGCTGGCAGCTCCGATGGCATTTTTCTGGTGTTCCTCCCCGGGCAGAGAGGCATTCACTCAGCTCTGACAACCTAATGATTTTGATGACATTGTGATAGTTTTTTGAGCATGGGAACAATAAGTGATATGGAAACACTGTTGTTCTCATACTGTGGCAGTGAAAATTTGCTGCATTTTAAGGCCAGTGCAACTTTACCAACAAATGAAGTCTTCTGTTTTTAGAGGCAGAAGCAATCCTGTGTTTCCTTCCCAGGATAATGCCTGTTCTCCATGGAGCTGAGGATAGCAGGCAGTGTGCAGTTGGGCTGCTTGCTTTACACAGCTGGTTGAGCTCCTGGCCTTCAAAAGCATTGAACCTCCTACCTCTTTTTGACAATCCTCTAAGCCCAAAGCAGAAGTTATGATTTAGGAAAGCTAGCAATATGCTTTCTGTAGCATCTAAGATCCTTTTTTTGTGGAGGGCAAATGGGTTGAATGCCATTTTGCAAGTAGGGGTTTGATTTAATTGCCTGTGTCTGTTTGAATCAATAAGCAGTTTACTCTTCCTGTGGGTAAGGAGGTGATGTCTCCCAGCAAGACAGAAATAGAAACAGCTATTGAGGATGTGAAGGGGTGAGAGACCTCTGCTCTGTGGCCTGACTGCTCATGATGAGGTAGAGGAGTGCTTAGATTCCCCACGGCTCAGTTTGAACTCGCTGTCTTGCTGCATGCAGTGTGTTGAAGTTTGCACCATCAGAGGCACTCTGAAATGTCACTGAAAGTGAGGGTTTGGATCTTGCTAACTTTCCAGTATTTTCTGGTGACAGGGCAGAGCACAAATGTGATGGTCTTACTCAAGCCACAAGCAAGCACAACATCAACTATTTTATAAAGAAAGAATATTCTTTGCCTGTATGATTTAAGAATATGCAAATAGAGTAAATGCTACTGTTGATCTTTAAATAGCTATTCTGTTGTGGGAAATCTTCCATCAGTGACATGCCTGCATAGGAAAAAAGAATGAAATGTTTACTAAATTCAATTCCAGTAGTGTACAGAGTTTAAAATGGCAAGAATCAATTCAAATGGGTGTTACTGATTGCATGTGGAGACTTGTTCAGGTTCAGGCAGAGACAGCTGAGATCCACAGCTGGCATCTTTTGGGAACTCGAAGTCTGGTCATAGGTAAATTTGAAACAAGCAGCATGATGTCCAGTTTCAACTACAGTTCTTGACTATTCCACTACTGGGATTTTTTTCCCCACCTTTTTGTCTTTTTGAGGTTTGTTTGGAGCTTTTGGTTTGGTTTTGTTTTTTGCTGTTGTAGAAGCAAGGACAGTATCTGACAATAGAACACATAGATCTGTATTTCTTTGTGTTTGGCTCAGACTTGCTGATTTTCTTCCTCATTTAGGACTGAAGAAGGGGAACAGTAGTATGGCCTAATTCCTTCACAGGTTCCAGAACCAAGGTGTGAAAAACTGAGTTGTAAGAAATTAACAGCTTGGCTAAGCCATCCTCTAAACAATGAAAGGTGAGTCACAATGAGCTGAAGTGTCAAACCGAGTCTTTATATATACTTTATTTATACTGGTATGTCTAAAACCAGTGGGAGGTTCATGGAGAGCTACACCTCTATTGCCAGTGGTCTGCAGCTATGGCAAAAGGTAATGCACTTGGCTGCTATTTTTCATGCCTTGAAGTTGTCCATTCCCATTTCACCTTGCTGGAGATCTGAAGAACATCTTGTGAGGTCTGAAAATAATGACAAGTTTTGGCAGCCATCAGGTGATATGATCCTCTCAGGGAAATACTTTCTTGTTCCCTTAAAAAGCTAATGGCCAAGTATCTCCATACAGACTCTAATTTATTGTTCTTCATAGAATCATAGAATGTTTGGGGTTGAGACCTCTGCTGGATGAAAGCAGCTCATCCCCAGATGCTTATAAGTACTTTTTTCTTTCTGGTACATGCTTTCTGCTTGACTTATGATTCAGTTATGATTGGTCCAGTTTCACCCTGGGCCTCTTGAAAGTCCCTGTCTCATGCCAAAAGTCACAACATTCTTTGAGGCAAGAAGTAAGCAGCTGTGACCCTAAAGCAGTACCTCATGCTGAATTTTGGTGTTGTTAATAATGAATCCCTCAAAGCTCTGCTCTAACTCTGAACACAGTAGCCCATTCAAAACCCTTTTTTTTCAGTCTCTCATCATCAGAGCACTACAACTTTCAAGACCAAGGTTTTATAGCTTTTAGCCCCTTACTAGGAATGAGTTTTACACCTTAATGAAAGCTGTAGCAAAGTAGGATCTATCTGCAATTTCATTTCTAAAGTCACTGAACAGTCAGTGATTTTACTCAGGAGTTGTCAGCAGGACAAAAGCACCTTCTCAACAGTCTTCTATAAATGAACTGTTACCTTAAGAAACTGCTTCCCATTACTTGTTCTTACATAGTTACTTTTTCTATCTATATGACATCATTTGAGTTCAGCTGAAATGTTGTTCACTCTGTTATAAAAAGCTTTCAGTACCATTTCTATTGCCTAGACAGGACTCAGCAGTGGGGAGGTTTTTGCAGAACCTCCCCAAACTATTCTTTGCAGAACAGTTGCTTGGAAAGGGCCTTCCAAACCCTCCTGCCATTCATGCTGCAGAGGCCAGGACTGTGAATGATCTGCCAGTAAATAAAAATGAGATGGCAATCACACTTGCTTTCCTCCACCTTCTCAGAGGCATGCTCAGTGCATAGCTGAGCTCCCTGTGAAGCATTCCAGGTGATCACTCCTGTCAACTCATGCTGCCTTAGGTAGCTGGGTGGCTCTTTGCTGGTGTGCAGCTGTAATTCCAGTTACATATGTGTGGCTTTATGAGGCATGGCTTCAGACAATGGCAGCTAAAAAGGGAAGGATTTCATATTTAACAGCCAAAGCAGTATGGAGACAGTGGTTAAGAAGTACCAGCTGGGGATGGGGACACTTACAGTGCCACAGGGCTGGGGAGGAGAGGACATGTGGTGCTGGCACTCTGGCACCATGCAGTGTAGAAGATGATGCCTCCTGCTAGTGGCTGCTCAAGGACATCTGCTGCTTCACACTGGCACTAGGCTCCTTCATGACTGATGGGACAAATAACTTCAGGACCATTTTGGGAAAGCAGTGCTGATAACCAAAAGGTTCAGGAGGCTGTAATTCTTTGAAGAAGGGAGGGAGAGGTAAGGGTTACATCTTAAAGCATTTAAGCCTGGTTCAAATCTGTGACTGTAACCACAGCTATCTGGAAACCTGCTTTTATGAAGAAAATTAAACACTGTCATTGTGATGGAAAAAATATGTGCCTTTTTAAAAAGTTAGCAGCCTGTAAGTGGGGATGAAGTCAGCCCCATGAATGACAAATCAAACTGAATGGTTTCTATTCAGCCAACTGTTCATGTTATGAAATAACAAGGAAAAATGCTGTAAACAGTGCTGTACTGAAACACTGAATCACCAAAACTAACTTTCTTTTAATTGGACTGTCTGGAGGATGAGCCTTTGCAGTGTGTAGAAGTACCCATGGAAATTCAAAAGGGAGAGAAAGAAGGAATATATTAAAGAGGCTAATTTGTACTATGGAGCCAGTCTGCCCTTTCCATTCTCCCTATCCACAGAACAGGCTAATAATAACAGGCTAATTCCTTGCTCTAAAATGTTCTTTGTTGTTTGTACATCTGAAGCCAATGGCTTCAAAGTAGGAAATGAGGAGAGGGGCTGGTGCTATCACATAAAATAACCATCTCATTCCCTTGGAAGAGCACTGACAGTTGCTGTGCAAAAATGCTCACCCTCACCAAAGGGAGGGGAAAAGCTCTCTGCTGCCACATAAAAAGCAGAGGAATTTGCTTTTTCTATTTAATGTTGAAATTATACTGCTTAGAGTTTTAGTAACAAAATTTGGTGAGAAAGAAGAGCTCTCTATTTCATAATCTCTTATTATCTTTCTGAATCTGTGTTTGTAGCAAAAAACACAGGAGCTTTCTTAGGGAGGGAGCCCTGGGTACAGAGCTGGTGCTCACTCCTGCAGGCTCAAGGCAGTCACCCCAGGACTGGAGCTTCCCCTTCTTCTTGGTTGATTGTGCTGTGGGTTCTGTTGTTGCCTTGCAGTGCAAGGTGTTCAGCTGTCTGTGTTCTTCAACCTATGTCCTGCAACCCTGTGGATGAAGCAGGACCATTAAAGGTGTCCTTGCAGGAGCACTGCTGTTGGCTAGAAGGTTTGTGTGGTGAGGCCATAGGCAGCAGCAGGGATGCAGAAATGATCAGAGAAGGCACCAAGAAGGGATGTTGGGAGATGTTTTGTTCCTCCTGTGTTGGCTGCTACAAAGTTTAGAAGTGTTTCAGGGTTTGACTTAAAGCAAAAAATAAACAGAAAGACTAACAAACCAGTCTTCCCACAAGCAAAATCTCACCTGAGCCCTGGCAGCACACAGCTCTGCTGTCCCCAAATACTGCTGGGGACAGGGATCTGCAGGGAATGCCTTTAACAGTCTGCACTATAGCTTCAGGTTTACTTCATATTCATTACAGGTTTTATCTGTGCAAAGTTTAGCCTAGCATTGAGAATGTTATTAGCTGCTGGCTTTAATTGTTGAGATTTGTGCAAAAATATTGTGATTTGATTTAGTAAGGTCTGGCCAAGTGCACAACACCAGGCCTTGGGCTTTGCTGCTAATTGCACTGAGCTTTCTACCTGCTAATTTATTGGGAAAAATATTATCAAAAGGCTTGATAATTAACAAGGATTCATGAAATCTGCCCAGCACTTGTCACCATCCTCTCAGACTGTGTGTTTCCAGACCAGGAGGCTGAAGCATTATCCCCTATAACAGCAGGTTAAGGTGCCAAGTTTCTGAGAGAAGGAGAATGAGGCTGAAAATGTTGACTCTAGAAGTAAGGCAGAACCATGGTGTGGTTACAGCAGCAGGGGCTCAGCACTTGCTGGGAGCATGTTCAGATCTCAGCTCTCCAACTGATATAGATCAGTTCTATGAGAGAAAAAATGGCCATCATTTGGCTTCTTTGCTTTGCTCAGTGGTGTGTGACACTGGGATTAAGGGCAGGGTTGTTCCTGAGACCTTGGAGCATAGCTCAGAGGTGACAAGAAAGAAAAGCTTAAATTGAGCCTAAGAGGGAGAACAAAGTGTGATGTTGTGCTTGGAAGGTATGGTTGATGTCTGCTGCTCTCAACTCTGAGCCCTGTGTATTTGTTGCACTGTGCAATGAGGCTAACAGCTTCTAAAGACTGTGCAGGTGGTGATCCTGTCCTGAGATGTCTGCACCCCTGCTCTGTGAGCACCCAGGTGTTTGATAAGAAGTGCACTTCCAGTACTGTAGAGATGGGCTGAGATTTGCTGCTGCCAGAGATGCTCTCTAAGACTTCTCTAACTTTTGAAACTGCATTTTACCCCTCTTTTAGAGCTGGGAGCTTAGTCAATTTTCATTTGCATCATAGCATTAAAGTTGGCTTTGGAGTTAAATTTTAGATAGATTAAATTCTTGACTATTAGAATCTTAACAGTAAATGCACATAATGTAGTGTAGCAGCTTTCTTTCATTTTGCCTCCTAAGGACCTTCACATAGATCAAGCAATAGTTTGTACTTTGAGTGAAGAACACAAGCTCAGTGGTGATGTATGAAGAAACATTTCTTGTCTGGTTCCTTCTGATGGCTGTGTTTTTTCTTCTTCCCAGCAGCAAGAGCACTGAAGGCTTTCTTGACTGATGGGTTCATTCAGGACATCTTGGAGGTAGGTAGGCAAGAGAGCTGTTGACTGAACTGATGGTTGTGGTTGATGCAAACCAAAAAGATGAACACACAGCTAATAATGACACCTCAGATCTTGAAACATGGAGTTTTCTAGGCTGCAAATAGTCTTTACTTAGTAAAAAAAAAAACAAAGAAAACAAAAAAAAGCTGAACCTGAGTAATAATTCTTTCTTCAGCAGCAATCAGTCTGTGCTGGGATATTTTTATAATCCTAGCTATTGATCTTCTGAAGAGCTGTTGTGTTTGAAATAATTATTTCAAAGAAAGATGGAAGGAAAAGCAAGATCATCTTTGCACAGGAGCTTTTTTCATCACTTAAACATATTCATTGTAGAAATAGCTCCCTCAAAAGGGGTGAAGATCACTCCCAGCATCCAGGGCTGCTTTTTTTCTGCTCCATCTGCCAGCAGTTTTGCATCTGGCACAATTCATTAATTCAGTTCAATCTGTGTTCTCTTAAACCAGCAATGAATTTGATAATCAGCGTGCTGGGTCTTCAGCATACGGTTTGCTTTTTAATCTCTCCTACTCCTTCAGCATTACCATGCAACACAACAGCTTTTTCCAGGGCTTTCTCTGGAGAGGCAGGGTGGAAGCAGCAGCATATGGATGGTGTGATGGGATCTCCATCTCCTTGTTAGGAAACTGGTTAGTGCTGGTGGTGGGGCTGGTTGGAACCTGGGACCGTGGTTAGCCATTATGACTAACACCAGGACAAAATCTCTGCTTGTTCTCCAAGCTGCAACTCCACCAGGTAATGCAGCACGAGGAAGAGTGGTCTGGTTTTGCAGGCTCTTGAGTCATGAGAAGGCTGTTGGCATCCAGAAAGCCCATACTGGGAGGTACTGGCCCTAGGCAATGATACAAGGAGATGGTGCTTTGCTTGAGACACTTGTTGAGCAGTGAATTTGAGGGACCCAGCTCTATGCTTTGTCTCCTGGGTTTGGCTTTTGTAGATCAAATAGCACTAGAAAGGAACTGGTCCTATCTCCTTCTTACACTTGCCAAGGTCATAGAGGCATAGAAAGGTTAGAGCTGGAAGGGAACCTTAGAGGTCATCTAGACCAACCCCACTGTTGCAAGCAGGGACACCTATAACTAGATCAGGTTGCTCAGAGCCCCAGACAGCCTGACCTGAAAAGGTTCCAGGCATGGTCCAGGGCATCAGAGCAGACTGGGAGAAAGACTGAGAGGAGGGAAGGATTTGTAACAGGACAACTGGAGAGCCCAGGGAACATGTGTGGGGGTACAAGGATGAGGATTAGTTAGAGGGGCAGTGGATACAAGCAGGAATAAGGAAAAATGAGAGATCCAAGTAGAGAAAAGCACATGCCAGAGTCCTGGAAGCCTGTATAAACTTTGATAGATGTAAACAGGGAAATACAGGCATTTATGGCCATCTCCAGAACACATTATACCATTGTTCCAAACTTCACAAGCATACTGCCTACCTCTTCTTATTCTTCTGAGAATTATTGTTTCATGACAAAGCCCCAGTTCTACAAAAGCACCTGATACATAATTCATGTAGGTACAGGACTCTGTGCCTTTTTATTTTCCCTCACAGATCTTCCTGAAGCACTCAGGGGAGATCCATTTATCAGGTCCAAAGCAAAGCTTTGTTTTTCCCTCTCCTCCCAACAAAAAGCTATCAGTAGGTGCCAGTGTTCAGAGTAGCATTACAGTCTGAGCATATCCAGGACCCCACTGTACTACCAGAGTCCTGTCAGCTTTCCCAGAAGTGACAAACCTCTGCCACCTTCATCTCTACCTGTGTGCAATGTGCTGTGGTAGGATTGAAGCAAGGCACACAGCTTCTCCAGGAGAAATAGCAGACAGGTAACTTCATGGAGGAATCCACCTGTGCTTTTATCTACCCTGGACAAATATTTCTATAGCTGCTGCTGAGTTCACATACACTAAAGAACTGAGAGCAGCTTGCCAGGATGGGGGCCCAATCCTGAAATCTTTGGCAAACCAGTTTTTCCCACAGGGCAGCATGTCTGGGGGTGTGATGGGCACTGCAGAGATGGAGCTGCTGGGGCACAGCTATGCTTGCCAGGTCCACATTGTCCTTCCACCCTCTTCTACCCCATCCTCACTTGCCCACATTGCTGTGCACTCCCAGGGAAGCAGGTTTGAGCCTGGTCAAAGTGAAGTGAAATCCTTACCTCAAATCACTGCAGACATCTCAGTGAGCCTTGTATTACACAGAAAGCCAACAGGACACCAAATCCATGCTTCCCACATAACTCCCATCCATCCTCCACCTTGTGCTCTCCACAGCTGCAGAATGACCCTTCTGTGCTCAGGAATTTCTTTTCCCTGTGTCCTTTCCATGTACACACATTATTCTGCATGCAGGATGGAAAAACAAAGAGGTTCCTTTAACTAATTCCAGTCTTTCCTCTGCTAAATGTAGATCAGCTTTTCCTGATGGTTATTATTAAAAATCATACTAATGTACATTGCTAATGACAGATTTACTGCCATTTATGCAGCTCTTCCTGTCAATATAGTTCACAAATGACTGTGAATGAATGTGGTATGTCAGAAGCCAGCCCTACCAAGTTCAGCTTGCAGCCAGTGGATGCCATTCTGTTGCCTTTTATCACCAGCTACTCCTCAGCAGCCAGTTTAACCTGTGTGCTGTTGGTGATGGTTTTGCTGCTACAGAACTGGAGGAGCTGCATCCTTTTGGTTGCTGACTGTTGAAAAAATATCATGTTTCCACTTTAAAATCCCAGATAATTAGCTAAATGTACCCAAGGAAACCCTAATTTACACAGCATTGCTGAATAATTGTTACATTCATTTCAAATTAGCTAGATTGGAGCATTTTCTGTTCTGCCTTTGCTGATACCCTCTGGAAACAGTGGGGATCTGACTGTTTGCTGAAGACAAGGACCTCTGAGACTGGTGAAACATGACCTTTGTGCTGCTGAGGCATGGCCTCTTGTCTCAACACGCTGGCAGTATCTGCACAGGAGAGAGAGACTGGGGATGGCATATGGAAAGTTTTTGATGATATAATTGACTTCCTAGTTCCCCCCACTCTGTGTGCTGAAACACCTGTAAAAGTGTCTTACCTCCTGCTAAAAATAAATAAGAGAAGCAGGCTCTAACACCCAATTATTTCAGACTGGGAGAAACAGTTGTGATCAAGGGTTCAAGGCAACCTTCAAAGAGACATCTGAAAACATGTCCAAACTGCAAGTGTGGGCAGATGTAGAGTAGAAGGGAATGTGGATTGCAGTCACTGACTTGAGAGGTGCACTGGTAATAAAAGAGGTGTTAGCAGATGGGAGATAAAATGAGGGATGTGGGAAGAGCAAAGCCTGTGAAGTAGCTGTTGATGGAAGAGGAGAAGTGGGAAGCTGTTCTTGGTTGGAGATGTTTGGAGGAGTGGTCCAAGGCCACCAGCTTTTGGGCAGAAGAGCTGGCATGGCTGGCTGTGAGAGAGGGTTTGCCTTCTCTTGAGGAGGGAGAGCAGGAAGCAGGCTGACTGAAAAGCTGGTTTGTGGAGAAAATTCAGACTTTTCCAAATGTGGTTTTGTTTTCCTTTGGAGCAAACCCCTTGCTGCTGTCTCTGTGCCATGCCATGGCAGAGGCAGCCCTGCAGTGTGCTGCCTGGGATCACAACACTGTGCTCTGCCTGCTGGAGCCAGGCCTCCTGGGGAAGCCGTGGCCTTGAGCTCCTTGAAGCAATTTGTGTGCATTTGACCAGGAAAAAGCTGATGGTGTCCCAGTGGTAAAGCTGTTCATCTGACAGGCAATCATAGAATAGAATCAGAGAATCATTATGGTTAGAAAAGACCTTTGAGACCTTGGAGTCCAACTACCTACCTAACACTAGCATGCTCACCACTAAACTGTGTCCACAGTAAACCTACCCTGAGCAGAGCTGGGAGCCTTAACCTCTGCCTCCTCCCTTCCTGCCCTCTCTCCCCACAACAACCTCCTGTGGACAGGGTTCCAAGGCAGAATGGTTTATTTGGTCCACAATGACTCAGACAGCTCTTGCTTCATGGCAACAGAAATGTCTTTGGTGCATCCACACACTGTGTGCTGTGATCTGAACCCATGCCTGGGTCTTTCCTTGGCTGCTCTGCACGTTATTCAACTCAAAGCACTCCAGGAGCTGGAGTGGAGGAGCTGAGATGGCTGTCCCCAGCCTGGCTCTGCCAGGGCTCATCCCAGAGCAGTCCATCAGAGAGATGGTGGCTACTGGTGCTGCCATTTCCCTGCAGGGATGTGCACTGCTCCTGGCCAAAGCCACAGCCTCAGGCTTGGTGAGAAATACATGCTGCAGACATAGTCCCGAGAGGTAACAGCCATAGATGTCTGCATGCCACTTCTGCAGAGCACCCTGAAACCCTGACTTCTGCCTGCATCCAAGAGCAAATTTATTATTTTGTTTCCCCCAGAAATCCTGATGCTGTCTCAGAGCTAATTTGCCCTGGTTTAAGCCTTCTCCAGATGACTCCCAGCTTCTCAGAGGCTGAGCAGGCAGAATGACAAAATCAGTGCCCCTCTGGAGGCTTGTTGTGATCTGACACACCTGATACATTCTGGCTGCTGGAGGCAACCAGAGCAGCTCAAGCACCTTTTTATGACACTTAGCTTTTCTTGTGAAGGAAATGACATAGAACTCTCTCAGTTACAAACCCCCTCCAGAACTCAAGGGATTTGCTGAACTGCCAACTCCCTTCCATCGAGCGTGGAAACACTCAGAGGGTGGAAACCAGGTAGGAGCAGAGGCATGGCCCCCACTGGGCTCAGAGAGGTTGCTCCCTGCTAGCATCCATCACCACACACACATCAGACCCCAGAGACAGACTCTGAGCGAGGGCAAGGGCGGGGAGCCAAGATCCCAGCTCCTTTTCTGCAGGTATTTTGCAGCCAGGACAGGTAGGGTTTCTTTTTGTGTTATCAGATTTGGGACGTGTAGGAGAGAGCTCAGCAAGGAACAGTGATGCTTGCAGAGAGCTCTGTGCCAGCAATTAGACCTGATGCAAGGAGGGGACAAGGACACTGAGCCCATGTGTGATCTAACCCAGTCTGTCAAAGGCAGGGAGGGGGGCTTAGGTGGTGCTTAATAGAGCGTCCTTCAGAAGGCAGTGTTTGCCTCTGGGAATGACACACTCACCCAGCCCAGCTGGGAGTGCTTGAAGTGAATTAGGCTGTATAATTCAGGTTGTCTTTGAGTCAAAGAAAGTTTTTGGGGATTTGTTCTTTATTTATTAATGTGTTTTCTTTTGCTTCAGAGGAAGAAAAGGGAATTTCCTGCAAGATGAAAAAGAAAATAAACCACTTTCCATCTTGCCTGTAAAAAGTGCCTCAGGATTTTTATGAATTCCTTGTTACAAATTGCCAGCAAAGTTAATTGGAAGACTGGACAAAAACCCAGATTATGTTTTTTGCTTTATATGAATCCTTGCCTTCGCTTTGCCTAAGTGCACTCAGTGCCTGTGATATTGAATGTGTCCATCTGCAGAATAAAAATAGATTGCTTCTGGAAAGTTTTCTTAAAAGAAAATAGCAACAAAAACCAACCCTGAATCACTCAAAATAATTCTTGTATTATATCTTGCTGGCTTAAGGCTGACAGTACCTCAGAGGTACAAAAAAGACAAAGCAGCTCTCCTTTCTCTAAGAAAGCAAATCAGAACAGTAAGCAAAGACAAGCTTTTCTTCTGCCTTTAGTCTTGGCTGCTGGCTGGGACTGAAGGCCCCCAATGGTTCATGCTTCCCTTCTGCTATTTGGGGTGGCCCTTTCCAGGTGCCAGGGATCTGTCTTGTGCCAGCACCAGGAAGGCCTGGTGAAATTTGAAGCCTCCTATGCCTGTTTGTATCTGCACCCTCCCACAGATGCATGGTAAGAGTATTAAACACCTCTGCTGGGAGACCACTGGTTTTAATCTTGGTCTGGCTCTCACAGTGGTGGAAGAGGCAATGATCCATGCTGAGAACAAACAGGAGGTAACAGGTTTCAACATGCTTTACTGCATGGGAATTACAAAGGCATGGCAGCTATTATCATTCATTTAGGGGCAGGGAGGCTGACTTGATGGAAGTAAGCTGCGAAGGTGAAACCTGCTCCATTATTTTCAATAAGAGATGTGCAGAGGATAAACAGGTAGCTATCTTCAACATGATCAGCAAAATAGCATTGCATTAACTACTGTGTAGTGCTTTGCTTTATTTACAAAAGCTCTGGATGTGCACTCATATAACAAATGTCCCCGGGTTTAACAAGTGTCTCTGCCTGCAGCGAGGCTGGTGGCCCCGAGCTGATCAAACCACAGCATGAGGGCTGCAGATAGGGCAGTAAATCGGCATTTCTCCTCAGCTCCTTCCTTGGCTTAGCCCAAGGTTTGGGCAATTTATGTCATCCTTTGGCAAACAGCATTCAGAGCGATAAAACACAGTAAAAGTAAGTCCTGCCTCCTTCCTGCTCCCTGATTAAGGTTCTTAGGGTCAGGATTCTTTCTTAGTAGCTATGTCCCGTACCTGCTACTGCATGGTCTGGTCTCGGTCAAGCCCTTCCTGGGCTTTTCTGTACCATTAAATACTATCACCTGCAGGTTGGCTTGGGGCTGGATGGTACCATTATATCCCAGTCACATTCCTGAATGGCAGCCAAGGTTCCCTGCCTGGTAAAGAAAATATATAGCAGCAAGTTTTATGACTTACTGAGACTATGGCAAAGGATGCAAGATGGAAAGTCTGTCTTAGGGCATGTTCATTTTCATGTGAGTGCATGGCATCTTAAAATCCAAAGGTTATCCATTTTCCTTATGTGCTGGGAAAGATAAGGGGGTGTGTTCTCTATCACAAGGGACTCTCTATCTCATCTGCTGCTGTGGACGTCACTGCCTGGGCTGACAGCTCACTGACTTGGATCTGCAGCTCAGCAACCAGCCCCTGCTGATGTGCCCAAGGCACTCCTTGCTGCCTCCGCACTGGTGATGCTGGTGGCAGGTCCCGGGGGGAGGCCTGGCACTCCCATGGAAAAATGCATTTGGAGCGTGAGGGAAAGGAGCGGGAGGGCACATGGGGGTGGTGCAGGACTAGGTACCACAGTCCAGTGGCTGCAGGATTAATGCTCAGCTGCTTCTTGTCTTGCATGAAACACCCAAGAGATGAGGACTTCAAGGATCTGAGCGATGACTCTACAAGAAAGTGTGTAGTACTAGCATAGCGAAGTCAATCGTGTCAGTGGTTTTTGACTGAGCATGACCAGAGCTGTCAGCCAGGTGCCAGTGAAAGGGAAGAAATGTGGGTTTGGTTCTGCAACTCAAGATGCTGCCCTGAGTCAATGTGTCTGGGGAGAGGCAGCCAGGCACGGGCACTGCTGCAGGACCCAGTGGGACTGGCACAACCTTCAGAGAACACGGGGACACGACTGCCTTCGTGGAATGCAGTGAACCAACCTGGCTCCTGCATAGTTTTGGAGCGAGTAGTTGCCACCCACCTTTGCCCACCTCAGGGCTGCAGATCTGAATGGTGCAGAGCTGCCTGGGAGGCTGCTGAGCACCATTACCCTCTCTTACAGCTCCCCCTACTAATTATTATTTGAATAAACAAAACCTTTCAGTAGAATCTTCCGTTTTAAAAAATTTGCTGGCTTCCCCTGCTCCTTGGCCTGCTGGGGTAGGTGAAATAGCAACATCCAGCTTCTCTCCCCTCTGCCATCCACTAGACTGGGCAGCTCTGTTGCAGCTCATGCTGCATGTGCTCTCTGGAAGGGAAACGGTCCAACTTCTCTGATCACACACAGCACCCACTCTGTGTGAACCGATCCCTTGCTCTGGATCTGTTCCTTTGCTTCATGTTTCTGAGACAGCTTGGTCTGAACTGGAAGCATCACACTAGCAGAAATGCTTTGTTTGACATTAGCACAGTTGGGTTTTGGTATAACTTCTGCCATGCCTTTGTCATCTGCATGCTGGTTACTGATGTTGACCTCCCTTATACCCAAGCACAAGGCAATCCAAGAGTCTTGTAATCCTTTTCTCTCAGCAGGTTAGTGTAAAGCCTCATGAATCTCTATTAAATTTGAGAGAGAACATGAAGATGGTTTGCAGCTGCCTTGTTGATTTTATATTTTCTCTTACTGTAGTGCCTTGCCATGAAGCTGAGAATTAAATGGCTAATAAGGCATCTGTTCCAAGCAGGAGTCTCAAGATTGTGACAAAAGCAGCTTGCATCAGGCTTTGGGTTCCTGGCTTCCCTTGCCATCAGGTACTCATGTTATTAAAATCTTTAGGGGTACTTGATTAGATGTCGTGACTGCCAAAGCCAGCTTACCTTGCAGGGCACACAAGTAGGCAGCAGTTGGAACACTGAAGGTTTGGCTGGGTGCTGCAGCTCCACCTGCAAGGTGACCAAAGCTGTGGGGCTGGGCAGAGGACTGCAGAGGTGTGGGTGCCTTGCTGCTGCTCTCTGCATCACGTGTGGTTGATAAGCTGAAATCCTGAAAGAAATGAACACTGAAAGAAATAGGAGAGTGCTCCATTTTGGGGTGACAGCTGGAAAAGGCTTTAAAACACCTAGCAGCTATCTGGAAGAGTAGCACTCAAAGGGAAAGGAGCCATCCCTGAAGTAGGGTGGCAATGGCTGGGCTGAGCTCAGATTTCTGCACTGTTAATCAGTGAGGTAGCTACAGGCCTGGGAAATGACAGAGGTCCTCTAGCACACTCTTGGGTAGGAGCATCCAGTGAGGACCCAGAGCTCTGCACACACATGATCCTATCTGCTTGAAAGGAGGAGGATGGGGCTCAGTGAGCTGAGCTGAGGGCAGAGAGACTCCACACAAAAGGAGATGATGGGGTTGTTCCAGCCCTGAGTGCCTGAGTTGTGCGTGGGTGCATCAGCAGGAGCAGGATGAGCCTGTCTCTGTAGGAAACATCAACAGGCATCTTGGAGAACAGAAGATAGACTGTCTTATTTTGACTTGGGTGCAGATAATTGATGCTATTTAAAAAAAATAATTAAAAATACAGTGTCAGACCTGTCATTTTCATCTTAATTTGAAGTCCAAGTTCATACTATCTCAATTAATTAAAGCTATAGCTTGATGGAGTGGGTCTTCTCTATTGTGACTCTGGCTTTCATTGCTATGATTAGCAATGCCTTGAAGATAAATTATTTTTTCAGTGGCACTGGCCATTGCTTCTGTTGTTTCCAGTTGGGAAGTGTTGCTTATTGCAGGGGTCACAAAGTCACTGTGGCTGCTACAGTGATGTGCCCAGGAAAAAGCAAATGTGTTTCTTGTTAGTGAAACTGCATCCATTTTCATTAAAACAGCTATCTCCCACTCTGTCAGGACATCTTCATCTGTTTTTTTTTCCTAATGGGCATTTGCTGTAGGCTGGTACCAAGCATTTTTAAAGGGGAGGTATAGGCACTAATAACTGCACTGCACTGCCATTATGGGCAAGATGAAGCTTGGTTCATTGCTTTCAGAAATGAGGCCACTTTGGCTTTCCAAGTTAAGAAACTGTTGGCAGCAGATTAGTGGTCATCCCTTGTGTGAAAGGGAGTCTGATTCCCTTCTGCATTGCTGATGGCTTTGTACAAAACCCTTGTCTGCTGGGGACTCCTGAACTTGGCTGTTCCTTTGGTGCTCAGCTATGTCTCCCTGATGTCTAAGGGGTGGTACCCAGAGCAGAGATGCCATGCAGCTCCCTGCTGCTGCAGAAGACATGCAAACCAAAGTCCTTCACAGTCATTCTAGTGATTAAACCTTCATTAAAGTTCACCTTCACCATCTTCAGCCCCTAAATTTTTCAGTACAGTTCTAATTAACTTTTAAATGAAGACTAATCTTTAATAAGCAACTGTTTGCTAGGTCTTTGACTGCACTGAAATCAAACTGAGGCATATGGATATTTTTGTTCTTTTCTCTCCCACCTCCTCAGGCTTGATGGGCAGAGTCACCTCAATGTCACCCATTGCAGGGATTAATTAGACCCACATCTTCTAATAGAGTTAAACCATCCAAAGAACTCTGCAAGAGATTCTCTGCTCTGCCCTAAACCTCTAGCAGTGTGTAAGTGAGAAAGACACACATTTGTGCCAGCAAAGGCGCTTTTGGCAGTTCCTGATGGATTGGTGAGATTTGGCGTGTTCTTTCTTTTTATTTCCTTCTCTGTAGATGAAATTCACTGTTAAAACTGGAATTTGCTGTGTTATAGAAATCATTCCAATGCATAACTTTAGCTCCTGCTTTTGAATTTCTCACATAAACACTGCAAGGAGTAGGCTGGTGGGGATGGATTTGGGGGAGGAGATTTGCCTGCTTCTTGCATCCTGCAGAAGGGGTCAATCCCTCCTGCTCCATAGCTTCCTACTCGTCTCTCTCTCTCCCCTAGAAGCTACCACAGATACCTCCAGACTGATTTAAGTTCTGTCAGTCCTTGGGTGGATTATACATTTGACTCCTATAAGACTCTCAGGATGCAAAGAACAGTGCACTTGCACTCTCTCAGCTAGTCAAACGTTCCCACCTCTGCTTGCTGCATGCTAAAACTCCTCCTCTAGCTTTTGCTTCCCCTCTTCTTGGAAAGGCAGAGCTACTAAAGCCTGTAGGAGCATTTCCAGGATGTTAGAAATTGTAGGATCATTTCCAGCCCACTTCAAAGAGTGGGCTTCAGGTGAGCCTGAATGTAGGGCTGGTCCTCCCTTCTTGTTCACATGAGAGAGTCTTGCTATCAACTGACTCTCAAATACTCTTTATGCAAATTATCTTTTGCACATCTAATTGCTGTTTATTGATACTAGCCTGACCAAAATAAGTTATTGCATATTTAAAACACATTGTGTTCCACTGACCTTGAACTTCTGCAGAGGTCTAAATTAAAAGAAAAGGATGTTATGTTTAAAAAAACCTCAAACAACTAACAACATCCAAACAAAAAACCCACAAAATCAGAAAAAAATCCACAAATCTCTGAGTAGCTGTTGTTGGGGCTCTTGGTTTTCAAAGTGGCTACAAAACATTTTCCCAGTGACCTTACAGTGATGTGCTCTGCAAACACTGTGCAAGTTGCTTTTGCTGGTTTCTTCCTCTGGATCTCCCAGTTTTTACACACCTGAAAATGTATCCATGTTTCTCATGGTGCTGTTAACTCCACAAGGCCATTGGTTCCCTCTTTCTTCTCAGTCAAGAGTCTTTGTGCTGTGGCTGTGTACCCCTAGATGAAGGTGGGTACCACATGGCCAAGATGGACAGTCACTTCACTTCCATTTGAAACATCTAATTCTGCCTTCAACAAGACTGGTCTTCAACCTTTCCCCTTTGCTGCCATCATGTTCCTGTTAATCACCTTCCACATCTTGTCCCTTTTGCTTTTAACATGCTCAGATTAACAATGACTACATTCAGTGAGTAGGAAAGAATAGATATATTCCACTTGACTTTGCTAGTGCTGTTCAGGTCAATGGGAAGAAATTTTTCCAGTGATAAAGGGAAAGGCCATTTAAAAATAAATCTGTGACAGCCTGAATTGCTAGCACATGAACTGAAAGGATGAGTTCATTTGGGGAGTGTTGACTCCCCTTCTAAAATACTTTGCTGTCTGCTTCTAGTCACAGCAGTACACATTTGGCCCCGGCAACTCTCAAAGAGCAGGGTGATGTTGGTGACCAAGATGAAGAGCAATGGAGAAACTGATGGCTGCTTGGGCTGTAAAGTTCAGGAGAACCTAGTTTCCATCTCTTCCACTGAACCCTGGGCTGACACTTTACTGCTGCTTTACTCTGGTATAGATCTAGCTTGTTCTTCTAGTGACATAAAGATGACAGATTATCTCCTCCCAGATTTTGGGATCCCTTCCTGGCTGCCTACTATAGTCATTTCTCCTTCCTCTTCTACTGCCCAAGCTTACAATATATTTTTATGGCATAGGATGTTAAATTATGCCCTAGGAAGTCATGACCTGGCTGGAGCCAGGGCAGCAATTCCAGGACAAAGCTTCCACAAAGGGCTGAAACTTGTGCAACACTGCCCACCAGCCTGGTGAGGACATCCTGCTAGGGTTTGGTGAGTGGGAAGAAAATGGAGTGGAGCAAGAAATCCCTGTCAGCACTGCTAAGAGCCTGTTGATAGGTCTGGCTTGAGATGGGGCAAAGTGTTCTGTGGCTGCCCATGGGGTCACCGGGAGCTCTCTGCTCAGCATCACAGCAAACCACCTGCCCAGCCCAGCTGTGTCTCTGTGATCTGCCTGCAGGTGTGCTGGGAAAGGGAGAGGAGAAAATGGCACCATCCAACTCTCCTCTGTGTTGCAGGAACAATTCTAAAATGCAGATGGCAGGAACCACCTCTGTGACTCCAGGCTCAGGAGAGCAGCTGAGTGCTGCAGTCTGCTGTCCTGCTCTGGTACTGACCCACTTGCTTCTCCCTGCTGAATCAGTGAGTTGTCTGCTCAGGCTCTGTGAGGTGGTGATTGCTGGAGCTCTGGGGTGTTGTGTCAGACAGTAAAGGTCAAGACAAAACCTCTCAGCTCAGTATCTGGTTTGTTTGTCACAGCCTGGGCTGACAAGGCTGTCCTGTATTGCAGGGGCCACGCTGTCTCTCCCAGGGTCGTGTCCTGGCTGGGTATGGGAGCAATGTTGTCATTTGGCAGTGCAGGGCTTGAGACATTTCTTTAAGAGCTACTTAAAACACACCCCCCAAATCCCTGCAAAGCCCACAGAGCAAGGGATTAGAAGAATCTCCACACAATTGACCTATACAATTAAACTCTGCTTTGGCCTCATTACCAGTGTTCAGATTTATGACAGTCATTTCCCTCAGCTCTCCACCTGTTGCTCATGCTGGGAGCAGAGATGCCACAGTAAACAAAAGATGTTCAGGATAACTGAGGATCCAAGAAGATACTGCAGTCTGTGGCCAGTGAAGAGTCCTTGAGTGACCACAAAACTCAATGAGACTTGTACCTGAAAGTCTCATCAAACAGAACCTATTTGTGCAGGATATGCAATTTATGTTGAAATCTTTGAACTTGACTTTTGAGACCGATTCTGCCCACTCTGAGGATGGCTCAGTGACACATTACCTACCAGCTTGTCTCTTGCTGCTTTACAATCATATTCAATGGGATTCAAATTAGCTTCAGCACTCTAATCATGTTGCTTTTATAACAGTAGTGAGATAACTCCCAGGCACTGGTTATGTAGCCTCTGAGGGAAAGAGATTTCAGATGTGTTCAGCAGAAATGCACCGTGTGAGCCGTGGTTATAATTTCATTAACAGGATGCCACTCGGCTCCTACTGGGAGTTGGAGCGACACCACTGTCACTCTCTATAGGAGATTAGCATTATAATGGGGATCAACTGCCTTTCCTTGTGTTCACACAGCTCCCCAGCCTGCAGGAGAGTGAGCTGTTGGAAGATGGGACTTTCAGACCACCAGCCCAATATTTGACCCACCCATGAGGCTTCTCAGGAAAGGTTGAGCTCTGCACAGCCTCTGCATGGCTGTCATCAGCTGGGAGTTGGGACCTTTTCTGGCATGCTCTGCAGTGAGGCTTTGTCACCCTGTGCTCAGTGAAGGGTTGCTCCTGTCCTGATGAGCCTCTGGGAGCAAGGCCAGACCCCCAGTGATGGTCAGACTGGGCATGTTGGAGGGTGTTTTCTGTGGGCCATCAGTGGGATGCTGTGTGGGAGGTGAGGAGTCAGGTGCCAACATAGTGTGCCCGCCACCCCTCACAGTCTGGGGCCCACACTCTTCCCTCAAACAGGCTGTCCCATGGTGGGGATTTGCTCTGCAATGCCCAAGGCATGGTCCTTGCAGGACAAACCTTCACTAGGCACTCAGACATGCTCTAGCTGGATTTGGGCTGATTACAAATCCATTTATTGTTTGGGTTCCTCCAGCATCCTGAGAACCTTCAGATCCCCTCTAGCCTCCTCCTCCTCCTCCTCCCCAAGCTTGGAGACTGTCTGTAGTGTCTGGCTCCCAGGATGGGCAGGTGGGTATCCTGGGGAAAGGGAAGAGGGGAGGGTGTCCATGAAGGGAAAGCTCTGGATGCTTGCCAAAGGAGACTCACAGGTATTGACATTTGACTCCCTGCTTGCTCTGCAGACAGGGAAATGCAGTCCCAGAACACTGGAGCTCTACAAGGCTGACATTTCCAAGAGCCCTGGACACTTCTTGCTTAAATTCTTATGTTATCCCTGGCTATGAACACAATGCTGAGCGTTTGCAGTCTGCATCCTGTGGGAAACCCCAAAGTTTGCATTAGCATCACTGATTATGCATATCAGACAGACATGCAAAGCCTGTGCTCAGCAGGCAGGAGAGCTGGGACAAGTTCTTCCCACAGCCCCAAACTGGCACCTTCCTGCAGTCCTGCCAGTGCTGGCAGCCAGATCCCAGCCCTGCCACTAGTTTGGGGATACTGAGGACAGCAATGGGAAGAACAGGGATTGATGTCTTCTCTAGTAGAATTGCACCAAATCTGGCACACACCCATCAAAAGCAATTTCCATGGGGGCACTGAACCTTCATGTCACACAAGTGATGAGCACTGACCATGCTACCACAGTGCAGGCAGGAGCTTTCCTCTGCCTTCAAGCACTAGGTGAGCATTTTCAGAGGAGATCACAGCAGCCTGGTCCTGGTCAGGCTGTGCACATGTTTGCACATGTTTGCACACATGGGAGCAGGAGGACCCCAGGAGGGAACAAGGACACACGTGGGTGGCAGCAGACCTACAAAGCTTTTTGTACCAGTTTTCCTATTGCTTTTTCAAGTACTCCAAGTTTAAACAAAGTTTCTCTGGGATTTCTCCTGGAATGCCAGTTTCTCCATTGCTACAGCACCACTTCGAGTCCTTTCATGTGCAGGAAGCCCCAAGGCAGTTGGTTTTACTGAGCAGATTTCTCACCTCACCGTTTACTCCTATGGTTCATTCTCTTCAGCTTGTTTTATGCATTTCAGCTCAAAGCACAGGATTTAACTAAACCTATTGGTGCCAGGATCTGACCCAGAACGTTCACACCAGCCCCAGATGGCACCAGCCCCAGCTCCAGTGAGATACTCCCCCTTGGGAGGCCCTGCATCCCACCCCCCCGGGGCTGGGATTGTGCTCTCCAGCTCCAGTCTCAGCCAAGTCACCCAACAGAAAGCTGTGGTTGAATTTCCTCTTTTAGCAGGGTCTGTTGTGACAGGGCAAGGGGCAATGGTTTTAAACTGAAAAAGGGGAGATTTAGACTAGATAGTAAGCAGATTTTTCTTTTTGCCCCATCCCTGGAAACAGTCCAGCATAGGTTGGACTGGGCTCTGAGCTACCTGATCTGGCTGAAGATGTCCTGCTCACTGCAAGGATGTTGGACTAGGTGACCTTTAAACCCAAAGCATTCCATGATTCTATGAATTTCTCTGCCCATAAAACACAGTGACCACCCCTGACCCTCCCACCCACTGTGGAGTCCTGAGACCTACACAAGGAGAACATGTCCCAGGAAGGATCAGGTTTTAGCCCTTTGTGTGCTAGGTGAGCTGATAAACACGAGGCCAGCAGGAGCCTTGCTTCTGTTGTTAATCAAGGAAGCTGTACATTGTTGGTAGAAAACTCCAACTAATTTCAAGCCTTTCCTTTTTAAATCAATACCTCAAAGCATGTTGAAAAGCAGAAGGAAATAAACTGATGCCCTTTTACAGCTAGATAAAGTCTTCAGCAAGTACAGCAGCAGTCTCCTAACACTGCAGGTGGGAGCTTATGACCCACAGTCAGATCTTTCTTAAGTCACATATGCAGAGCTAGGGGAAGCAGATCTGGTGGGGTCTGGGCTGTCTGATTGCTTAATATGGAACAGTTAGAGGTGGGAGGGAGCTCAGGGAGGGTGATGGGCCCCAGCTGCTCAGGGGTGGAGGGAAAAGCCCTGGGGAGTTCACAATAAATGGCTGACAGTGGGCCAGGAGGTTGATGTTTTTATACTGTCTCTACTTTGGTTGGTTGGATGCTGCCTAACAGAAGGGGAGATGCATGGAACAAGCATGGCTTGGAGAGATGGGAGAGCAGGTCTGAGGGAAATGGGACAGGTAAGACTAAACAGGTGTGTTGTGCAATTTCCATAGACGTGGCAAGTGTGAGGGTAGGGTTGAGAGAGAGATTGGAAAGGGGAATGGGGACTTGGAAGTGTGGTCAGAAAGGGACCAGAAAGTGCAGTGACTCTGCTTTTTCAGGGTGGACTTTCATTTTTTTTCTGTAAGTGTGATATTTTCATTTAAAAAAAATGTTAATGTTTAATAAAATAAAAATAACTTTTGCAGAGAAAGTTCCTCAAGCACCTAACTCTTTCAGAGAAGAGAAAGCCTTTGAGAGGTGGTTCCTTAGCACTTCAGGTACTCTTTCTCTGTAAACTGCACACTGGGTTTTAGTGAGATGTGTGTCTGGTTGTATTTGTTGTCACTCAGCCCTTTCTGGGGTTTAGGTACTGTAGCAGTGGCAGACATGACTGCTGCTCCCTCCCTTGAATGCTCCAGAGCAGTGGAGATTCTTCCCTCTCCTGGGCATTCCCAGTGCTTGGAATGAGATGTGTTTTGATTGGGAACCAGGCAGAGATGTGCCCTAGGCTGGGATGTGAGGGCCACACATTTGGCCAAGCCCAGGGGCACCTGAGTGCTGGGAAGTTGCAGAAACCCCTGTGTTTCCCCACCACCTAGGAAATTCAGTTCATCACATTGTTCAGTTCTGATAAACCAGGAAAAAAATCAGATTTATCTCCTGCTGCTGAGTGCCCAGGGTGCAGCTGCTATGGGGGCACCCTGGGCTGTGGAGCACATTTCTTCCTTTAAACCACTCTGAAGCAGTGAGTGCCATGTACCAGCCCGCAGTAATTCCCATTGCTTTCACTGCCTTAGGGTGGCAAAGCCCTTGCAGGCTGCTGGGAGATGCTGTGGAGGGGAAGTCTGGGGCTGGGCTAAGTGCTGCAGGCTCTGGGAGAGCTAAGCTGGAAGAGAGGGGGAAGGCTTTTTGGGCTATTCCCCATAAGCAGCAGAACAAGGGCTGAGGGAGGCTTTTGCTGTGTTTGTGTGCAATTTATGTACATAAATCTCCTCCAAAGTAGTGAGTCTGTTTGCTTCCTTTTGGTTATTGGTGTTGAGAAAAGGAGATTTCTCTCTGCTGCTTTTGAAAGGATTAGGAACTATTATAAGATGGCAACGTTTTTCTGTCTCCTTGCTTGTGGCTGTAAAGGTGATGGAGGCTGTGAGGAAAAGCATTGAGAGGGACAGTGAAAATGGGGAAAAAGCCCAACAGCAGCAAAGAAACACTGTAATTACTGGTGTAAAGCAGGATCTCCTCAGGGCTGAGCCCACCCTGGGGTGAGGGATGCTCCTGGCTGGGTAGCTCTGGCTATGGTAGAGATGAGGGGCTGGTAAGGAATGGTGCCATGACACATCCCAAAGTGGCTTTCTGGATGAGATGGTGGAAGGTGCTGTAAATCTGTGACCTAGGACATGCTGTTTGCCTCCTAACACTCAAAGTTCATGTGGCTGACTTGGAGCATCACTTACTGAGTTCAAACACTGCCAGGCTCCTAACAGGCACTGCAGCAAGCTAGTTCAGAGTCTCTCCTGCTTATGGCTTGCACAAGTGTTGGAGATGCAACTCCCTCTCCTTCTGGTTGCTGCCTGAGAAGAGGCTCCAGTTTTCCTATGATTTCATTACCTTCCACCCTGGCCATGTTTGCAGCCATGAGCAAAAGCCTTCCTGTGCTCAGCCTTTCCTGCTGCTGCTCCTGCTTCTCCAGCAGCACCTGCCCATGCTGTCACTTGTTCATCTGGGACACTGCTGCTTCCAAATCCTGCCTCCTTCCTTCCCACCCACAGGAATTCCTTGGGGACCAAGTATCCAGTGGTGGGTATAGCTTAGATTTGAGAAAGCTCTGGGGAAGAGATCCAAGTTCCAGAAACTGCTGAGCATCTGGCAAAGCCTGGCACAACTAAAATGTGCTTTTCACTCAGGCTAAGCCTGGGGAGAACTGTGGTGTGAGAACCATGTCAAGTGTATGGGCACCCACCTGACTCCAAAATTACTTATTAATGCTGCAAATATGCTCAGTTGGTCTTTCTATTTAGATTGCTTTCTTGTGGCATACCTGAAGCCCCAGAGCTGCTCTCACCACCTTGTACTTTGGTCAACACAATGTGTCTTCCCACCTGGAGGTGCCTGAGAAGAGCAGCATCCACTCTCTAGCTGTGTAGTGGGCACCCATGGGGTCAGGTTTTCTGCCTTCTGCTGCCCAAGGAGCCCACCCAGCTGGGTCTGTTGTGTGCACCTTTGCCTCCTTGATGCAATGGGTTTAGAAGAGACAATTTTCTGTGCTGAATGGGGATTTGCTGTTGGGACTAACACCAAGTAACCAGGCTGCATTTGAGCAGCTCAGAGAGATGCTGGGTAGTTCTCTGTCCCCAGTACACAGGAACTGTGGGGTGGTCTCAGGGGCATCACCTGATGAGCTTCAGCCTGGTGGCGTTTGAGAAGGCACAAAACTTCTGCTCAAAGTGCCTGTGTGTGCCAGGCTATAACCCAGCCCTGTTTCCATTGCTGGGACAGGCTATCTCTTCTTTCTCCATCATGCTGCCCATTCTGTCCTCTGGTCATCCATTTGGAATGTGTTGGCTAATGACACAGCAGTATTGTTAGGATGTGATGATGCCTCTGCTTGTGGTTTCTCAGGATAAGCTCTTTCCAAGTGTTTCACTTGCTGTCCAGCTGGGAACAAGGCTGCTAAGGCTGAGCTAAGTCCCCTCAGAGCTGATGGACTCAGGTGGGCAGTAGGAAAAATGCAGATCAGCCTTGTCAGGTGTATCCAGACATATTATGTTTGTTAGTGAGTGATTTAAAAAGAGCAAGGTGGGAAAATGACTGTCAATGGATAATAATTGAGCAAACTGCAGGGGTTTTAGGGGTAGAGATTTCAATTTACCAGCACAGCACTACCTAAGGAGGCCAGCATTTGTCCTGGTGTTCAGCTCCTGGTATGGGGCTAATCCCTTCAGCTGTGGTGTGGGAGAAGGGCATTGCTCCCTGTCTAAAGCAGCACTTCTGAAGCACTGCTCCTCTAGAGCATCCTCAGGGCTCCAGCAAGCCTCCTGCTTGTTATTTTGATACACAATGGAAATATTCTTGCTTTTTAGTTGGTTGGAGTCAGCCATTTGGGTTTATGGCCCATTTGGGAAGGTGAATGCCTTCTCCCAGCTCTCCTCTTTAACCTCTCTTCAATCTCTCAGCTGATGGCACATTTCAACAGCTCTTTCCACTGCCCACAGGCAATTGTGCTGAAATTATATATCTTTTACTACAACCTTTCGAAATAAATGGTTCTATTTTAACTGGTAAATCTTCACAGCTGCCCTTTAAGCATCAGAATGAAGGGAAAGTGTTTTGTTTTGGCAAGATCACTCAGAAGCAGGGGGAACACAAGAAATTACCTTAGATTCTCTCCTTATCATGGATGGTAGGTTGTCTGAGTTGTGGTTTGTTTGGGGTTTTTTGCTAGTTTCTACACATAAAACATTATCTGCCAAATTCCCTGTTGATACAACACTATTGCCTTTCTCCCTCTTCTCCCACATGCCTCCTCTGGCACCCAAGGGTTTTTTTTTTTCCCTACCTTTAAAAGTCTTTGTAGCAGCCCCTCTGATCCTTTCCTCTTGAAGCAAATATCAGAGCAAAACAGATAGGCAGGATGTGGCTAAGTTTAAAAATAGTTTTATATGTTCTGAAGTATCTCTCCTTAGGCATATCTCTGGAGCAGGAGGTGTGATGAATTTCAAATCAGACCTCCAAAAGTTCTATTTTCCAAATAGGGGATTTTTGAAGGCTAAGGAAATACTTGTTTTGGCTTTGTTCTAATAAGAAAAGCTTGTCAGTGGGATACAGTTGCTCTCCCACATCTAGTGTCTGTGTGCAGAGCAAAGGATGTGAAAGATGGATGTCAGATCTGCTTTTTTAGTCAAGGATTCTTATCCTTCCAAGATATTCCTGATCCCATAAGAAATATAAAGATCAATGAAATACAATGGGCACCAGCAAATGCTGATTAATATTAATTGTATCCTGATTTCTACTTCTTGGGTGTTTTTCCTTCTTTCCTTGAGTGAAGCACCCCATGGTCTACACTTAGCTGATGGTCTTGGTGAAGTGTGTACACTTCTGGAATCACCTGAGCCCCATGGGCCAGCAAACCTCATGGGAAGGGGGCCCATGGCCATGGTGTTACATATGTCCAACTTCTTTCAACTACTCCTTCCTTCTGCTCTTGTCTTGCTGTCACCCATCTCTAGCTATCCCTTAACTCTAGCTGCCCTGGATGCAAAATAGACATGAGGGCTTCTGGCTGGTCACTTCTGCTGTGCAGGGTAATGGCAAGGTTGCCTCACCCCAAATGTCCTGTCCTGCTCTATTACACTGAACATGTTTACCCCAGGGGCAAAGCTGGGCATGTCCTGCCCCAGCCCTACCAGCCCTGTGCCTGCTTCTCTCTGATCCTCCTTCCAGGAGGAATGAGACAAATCACAGCCAGTGTCTGAGTGACTACAAAGTGCTAGTGACTGAAGAAGGTAGCCACAGTGCATATAAACTCCTGTGCTGAACTAGCATTCTCACACAAATTAAATTGCAAGTAGTAATAAGCCTAATTGTACCAGACAGCAATTAGTATGGCTTTACTGTTAGGAGACAGCTGGCTCATGCTGGGCAGGGGAAACCTGCTTCTGTCCCTTGGAGGGGAGACTTGTGTGCATTGAGATGGCCCTGGTGGGATAGGGGTGTACATTTGGGACATTGTGCCTTGCTGTGGGGCTGGAGCTGGGTATTGAGGGTGCTCTGATGCAGCACACCCCTTGCAGAGCTCTCATGTGCACTTCTGACTGCTCCTACCCCTGGGATGCAGTTGAGCAAAGCATGATGAGTTGCTGGTGTGGATCAGGACCAGGGTATTTCTCAGAAACCAGAGGATCTGGGACCCCAGACCTTTACAGAAGCAGCCTAATTTCTAGCCACAGGCACATTATCACATTAACTGGACATCTCATTCTCTGTCCTGCAGCTTCCTCGAGAAGCCTCTGAGAAACATGCTGCTGCTGTTGCCAGATCTGGCTGACTGGGAGCTGTTGGCTGTGCCCAGTCTCACACAGTATCTCCAGGTCAGTGTCACCTGCTTGTCCATCTTCTCTGTCCTGCTCCCAAGTAATGTAGTTTTCTATTCTCA
Source organism: Galbula dea (assembly GCA_013399015.1). Lineage (NCBI taxonomy): Eukaryota > Metazoa > Chordata > Aves > Piciformes > Galbulidae > Galbula > Galbula dea. Next base: position 1,587,499 of record VWZX01004391.1, on the reverse strand, counting down.
GGACACAAAAGGGACAATGAGCACAGCAGGACAATTTTGAGCCTCCTGCCCACTGACAGCTGTTTTCTCAAAGCCCAGATGCAATGAGTTCAGGTCTGAATCACTCAGCACTGAGGCTTTAGAAAGCCCAAACTCAATTGACTGAGGATTTGCAAGAGCTAGACCCTAGTCTCCTCATTCAAACTTTAATAATGCAGGGAATTAGTGGTAAAGTATTAGACAATTTAAAAATAATAAAACATTTCTCTAGTGAAGCTTGGGGGAAAAATAAGAAGGCATTTGATTGTACTTTGATTAAGCACAGAGGGGTTGTGTATAAAGCATCCCTTTGGACATCTTGCTGCTATAACCTCCATAATAAAAGTTTTTGGTTTATGTAACAGCTTGCAATCTATGTAATGCACTTTAGTCTGCAGTGTGGACATAGAGCTGAGCTGTGCTGTGATTGCCAGGAGCTGTGGTAATCTGTTATTCTGAGGACACAAGGGGTAAATAAGAGCTTTTCTGTAAAGCAGGGAGACTTTTTCAGTAAGACCTTTAATAGAGTAGTGAGATCTTTTGCCATATATACCTGTGCATCACTGCAAACAGGAAGATTTACTGGTAGCTTCAAGCCAGAAGGTTTATGAACAATTTACTTCCAAAGCACTGTGCTACTGCATATGTTTGTTGGTAAAAGAAAACCAGTCAAGGCTTTTTCCTTTGTCTTCCTCTGGGTTTGATGCTGTTCAGTCTGCTGCAGTTTCAGCTTCTAATGCAACATGACATAACTAGCTGCTTAGGATCCAGTGAGTAGAAAGGAGTCATTAAAGTTGAATCCTGAGAAATAATTAAGTTCCAGAAGTTGTTCCATGAATTATCCTACTGTTTATTTCATTTGCCTCTAACATACAGACATATAATCTTTCCAGTCTGAATGGGGCTTTTGTTCTTCACCCTTCATCAGTCCATGTGAGAGCAGAGTAAGAGAAGGATGCTCCTCCTGGGTCTTTACCTTGTGTCTCCAGTAGGAAATCCTTGCTTCTCCAACAGAAACAACTTACTGTTGACCTTAATGGAAACTGCCATGGGTGAGAATACTCTCAGAGGCAAAAAGTGAGTTTATGCCACAAAGAACAGGTTTCATAGTGAACATTTGCCATATTTAACTGATAGACTCCCTGCAGGCTTTAAGCAGGGAGGATTGATTCAGCAGGTTAAACTTTCCTTTGGTTGTAGTTTTGCTGTGAAAGTCTAGAGGAGGCTGTGGAGGAAGAAGTGGGTTTGTCTGGGTTTGCTGCCCTGGAATAGCTCTGCTGGAGAGGGGCAGGGTTTTCCTGTCAGGGTGTTACCAGGGAAGCTGAGTAGCACTGGCAGCTGTCCTTAGGTTGTGCTTAATTCTGCTAAGGGTCACATTAACTTTGTGGGCAATGTGTTTCCAAGAGTTGAATTGTTCATGGCAATAAAAAGCCCTGAAGTGGCAATACCAGCCCCAAAATATCCTTGGGCTTCGCTGACATTTCAGAACAGGTTCCATGGTTGCCAGCTGGGCTTTGTAACCAACTGGGCCAGGAAAAACTGCATATGCAATTTAGTAAGTGTTCAGCTGTGAATCCAAATATGTAGCTCAAACACATCTTAAAGTTCTTTGCTTACTGAAGGAAAAGTTGAATTTGGAAACTCAGGCTCCTAAATCCCATTATATAAGGTAAGCAGCTTGGGCTGCATCTGCATGAATATGACAGTGACCTTAGGCTAATGGCTGATGTTCCTCAATTCTTGAATCTCAAGAAGATCAAAGTCAGGTGAGGAGCAGAAATAAAATGAAACAAGATTAGGAAACCAGCAGGAGGCTGTTCTCCATCCTTCTGCAGCAAGGTGGTCAGTCATGCCTGAGCTGGTCCTGAGAGCCTCTTGGTGTGGTAGTGAGCTCTCACAGCCTTCCCAGGCAAAACAAGGTTAAATATTTCACTATTATCACAGCTTTCCATAATGCTTATCTGGCACCTTCTGTCTTAATCTCCTTTCTGCTTGTCTCACCCTCATGCACAGTTTCTTTCCTGCCTCTTCTGGTAATGTTTTACATCAAAAATATGGGTATGTCAGTCTAAAACCCTTTCCCATTAAACATCTGAATGCTTTTTGTTGCCCTCTGTTGAACACCAAGTAATCCCCATCTCTCTAGAAGTGAGATTCCCAGCACCAGAATGTGAAGGACACCAAGATTTATCCAGAGCTCAAAAACCAGGACTCTCAGCACCTTAAATAACTCTTACCCTCCAAGAGGCACAGGCAGGGCTGACAAGAGAAAACAGCTTGGTGGGGAGCAGGGAACAGCACTGCAGTTGAACCCCATCTATTAGGGACTTCAAGGAACTGGCAGGATGTATATAAGAAGATTTGAGCAGAGGAAGAATTTTGGGTTAAAGCAGGAAGAGGAACAGCATAGAGAGCAAAGACCTGAGATCAGGGCAAGCATCCCTGATGCAGCATGTGCTGCTTGCAGGCAGGGGGTACTGCAGCACAGCACGCAGCTAAGGTCTGTTAACTCCTCACCCATGACTGTGATGGAAAGCAGTGCATTAAAAGCTTTACTGACCTTGCCAGCAAAATCCCCCAGATATGTGAGCCAGGTCTCTAGAAAGGTTGCTAATCAACATGTCAAATCTTGAACAGAAGATATATGGCTAGATTTAATTGATGAGGTGGTTTGCTATTATTAAAGTGCCTATTTGCCTCTGTATGGTACAGTGTGTGTGTGTGTGTGCATAAAGAGGATTGCTGGCTTTGGATGTATGTCTGTTGTGGTTTAACCCCAGCCAGCAGCTAAGCCCCAACCAGCCCAGGGTAAGAGGGAAAACTAGTTAGTTGACATGGACAGTTGAATAAGTAAAGCAAAAGCTGCACATGCAAACAAAGCAAAACAATTAATTCATTCCCCACTTTCCATTGCAGGCAGGTGTTCAGCCATCCCCAGGAGAGCAGAGTTCCATCATGTATAATGGTTACTTGGGAAGACATCAATCCAAACATCCCTCCCCTTCATGCTGAGCATAACATTGTATGGTCTGAGATCTACCTCTGGTCAGTTGGGGTCAGGAGTCCCAGTTGTGTCCCCTCCCAGCTCCTGTGCACCCTCAGCCTACTCACTGGTGAGGTGAGGAGCAGAAAAGGCCTTGGCCGTGTGTAAGCTCTGCTCAGTGACAGCTAAAACATCTCTGTTATCAACACTGTTTGCAGCACAAATCCAAAACTTAGCCCATGCTGGCTGCTGTGGAGAAAATCAACCCTACCATAGCCAAAACCAGTACACTGCCCCATAAACTGTCTTCCTGACTGACAGAAAGCACAAACACCCATTATATAAAAGCAGGTTGAAGGCTTCATGGTTTTACTAAGCTTAAGGATCATCTGATTTGTTTAAACAGTGTTAAAATTAGTACTTTTTTTCCCACTGGAAAAACTCCAAGTGCAAGTTCATAGCTTTTAATGTTGGTTTGTGGGGTTTTTTTGTTTTTGCTTTCTGGGATTTTTTAATAAAGTGACTACATTCTACTCATTAATTAACCTCTGGACTTCTCATCCTTGCTTAAACAAGACAGTGAATGAAAGGATGTTGATGTCATTAAGAGGCAATGGGATGAAGGATGAGAATGCTGCTAGTGAAGAGACAAGTATACTTCAGTTTGCTCCAGTGTGACAGCCTGGCCCATCCTCCTGCTTAGCTCCTTATGACAAGGTCCTGACTGAGGCTTTGCTGTCTTGAGGAAGCTTGCAGCAAGGCTAAGCCTGGAGAGCATGTGCCTGTTGTGTACTGTTTCATAATTCATGGGTGTTAATGTCTTAAATGCTGCTCTGTGAGAAGGCTGGGAGGCAGCAGTGGCCTGTGGTGTGCCCTTGTGTCTGCTTGGTGGCTTTGTGGCTGTAAGCTGAGCTGCAGATGTTGTAGCCATCACTGATGTTGCTCTAGTGCTAAGGGACTCTATCTGCAGATTAAAATGACCTCATGTAGGTGCCTCAGAAGCTTGGAAGAAAGAGTGCTCTCACCAAAGAGAAGACCCAAAGCAAGGCATGACTACAAGCAATGGTGAAGGACACTACAGAATAATATTGCTCAACTTCTTGGACTGTAGTTTTGTTGGAAAAAAATACACCAGAGAGGGTCCTGATCCTACAGAGAATATTCATAGGCAAAGGGAGGGATAGCATGGCTGACTTGGGTTTGATTAGAGGAAAAATTCCAAGGCAAAAAGGGCAGCATAGAGGAAAGTGTGAGTGTGATTGATGGAGAGCCTAGAAAAGGAAGAGCTGAAGCTGTTTCACAGCCAGCTGGAGGAGGGAGCTGATATCTTGGTGCTAAATGAGTAATAAAAGACAAAGCAGGGTTGTCTGTGGAAGCCTTTGAAATAGAGACAAGCGGGTTTATGTCTGATCTGATATACAGAATTCAGCAGCGAGCTGCTCTGCTAGGAGAAGAGCAGTCAAAGCAGCAGGCTTGGGGAAAAACCCTCTGAAACAGCATCCACCCCAGGTACCAGCAGGAGAGTAACTGGCAGCAGGAGATAAAAGGGCTTTACAGCAGAGGAGAAGGAAGCTGTGGGAAGCCAGGGAAGGCTGTGTTTTTTCAGGTGTAATGTGGGAGAAATCTGCAAGACTTAGACCTTAGAGTGAGTTAGAGAGGTCTAAGCTGTGTAGTTACTGGACTCAAGTGGGATGAACTCAAAGGGGAGGTCACTAGTGCTGTCTTGGCCTGTAGCGCTGGAGTTTGCAGATGTCCCTGAGGTGCTGGTGTATGATTGTGCAGAGGAGAAGACTCCTGTGGCCAAGAGCACTGCAAGCACCTCTGCAGCATCCATCCAGTCTGGTGCCCTGGTCTGAAGGAAAACACTGGTTTCCTCACTCCTCCTGATTTTGGCTTCCCTCCTTTCTTATAAGGTATTGAAGCAATGGCAGTAGGTTGGTTTTTCAGTTGGAGAACATGGAAGCAAGAAAAGCTCTATACGCCTAAGCTATCTGTAAATGCCCTGTTTCCCTTTTTTACTCATGGAAAAGAAAAATATGTATCAAGATGTCTAATACTGGTCTCAGAAAAATATTTGATTTTTTTCATTATCACTGGTCACTCAGCAGTCCTAAAAGTGGGCAAGCAAATAAGTGACTTCTGGGTGCTGTGATTTACAAGTGAGTAAATTAGACCCCAGTAACTGATTTTCCAATGGTTACCAAAGCTTCTAGAAGAACAGCAGAATATCACAAATGTCCTCATTCTCACACTTCACAGCATAAACTGATTCACCACTTGGGCTCAGCAAGAAGCTTGTGCTATGTGGCTGCCCTTGGGAATGCTATGTGTGCCATCAGAGCAGCTGCTCACAGGGAGAGTCCACCATGGTCAGCCCAGACCTTGCTCCCACTGGGCTCTGCAGCTTCTTTCTCCCTGGTTGATCACAGAATCATAAAATAGAGAATAGTTTAGGTTGGAAGGGACCTTTACAGGTCATCTAGTCCAACTCTTCCTGCAATAAGCAGGGACATCTTCAGCTAGGTCAGGTTGCTCACAGACTTGTCCAACCCCCAGGGATGGAGCATTTACCACCTCTTTAGGCAACATATTCCCTCATTGTGAAAAATGTATTCCTTATATCCAGTCTAAATCTACCCTCTTGTAGTTTAAAACCATTTCCCCTTGTCCTATTGCAATAAGGTGTCCCTGGAGCCTTCTCTTCTCCAAGCTGGAAAACCCCAACTCTCTCAGCCTGCCTTCACAGCAGAGGGGTTCCAGCCCTCAGATCATTTTGTGGCCTCCCCTGGACTCGCTCCAACAGGTCCGTAACTCTCCTGTACTGAGGACTCCAGAGCTGCACACATTACTCCAGGTGAGGTCCCACCAGTGCAGAGCAGAGGAACAGAATCCTCTCCCTTGACCTACTGGCCACACTGCTGGGGATGCAGCCAAGGGCACCGTTGGCCTTTTGAGCTGTGAGCACACATACTGGGATAGAGGAGAAAATTATCATTTCTCAGCTTGCCAAAACCTGAGTATCTTGCAGTGATACAGCAGGACAGAAGAAGCTGTAGAGTATCTACTGATAAGAATTGCTGCATATTTAATGCAAAGGATATGTTCAGTGTAGCTGTGTAATTGGGAAATTAAAATTGTCTGAATGTTGTCATACATGCTAATGATACCAAAGGCATCGAGAGGGAAAATCTTCATCTTGCACATAGCTTATATAGTTAGGAGATAATGGCATTTTAAATTCAGACTCACCATCCTGGTGCACAAAGGTGACAATATTTTAAGTGCATGCATTTCAGTTGGAATGCATCTGGAAAAGAAACAAATAGAGTTTAGTTGTTTATAGGTTTTGCCTGAACTTAGGGTAACAGGCAGATCAGGGACATGTGAACCTGCAAATTAGCTTTGCTAACATTTCTTGGTTTGAATTAAAGTTTTGTGCTAAAAAGACTATAGCTATCCCAAGAAACAGCTATCTGCTGTGTCTGTCAATGTGCTTGCTCTCACTGACAGCTGATTGCAGTTATCTATATTTTGCTGTTCTGCAAAGCAAATATTTTGGCTAAAATGCATTGAAATGCTGTTTTAACTGAGTCATTCATTTCCAACAAATGAAGCATAAAAAATGCATTTTGGAAGCTACACTTAACAGAATTAAACCCATCACACTGCTCCTCCCTTAAATAAATCTTATTCAGCAACTCACTGTCTGATGAATGGCATGAAAACTCCTTACCTCCATACTGCTCCTATGATGTGAGCGTGGAGTCAAACCTGTGCCATCAAGGTGATTATTTTAGTGACTGAAAGGAAAGAGAAAAAACAGTATTCACCACTGAGTTTGTTCTAACTCATTTTTCATGTTGCCTGACTGCTCTCTGTAGCTGGAAGGAGCTGGTGGCAGCCACAGGATCTGCCTGGTTACACTGAGCATGGCTTCCACCTTCCCAGGAAGAGATGTGCTTTTATTACATCCATTTGGTTAGTGTGAAGTCAGCATGATTACTTATATGCTTAAAGCTGAGTATACATCCTTTAACAGTCTGAGGGTTTAGAGCTGCTCTGATATTTCTTTGGGCCTTGATGACCAAGCAGTGTTTCAGTGGAGGAGCAGCTCTCGTGTAACAAACTGTTAATGAATCTTTCCTTGCTGCTTGGACTTGGCACAGTCGTAGACTTCTTTGGTATTGTAATTCGTGGCAGTTTTTGATTCACATGCAGAAATGTGCCATCTTGTCATTTGTAAGTGCTTGCTAAAAATGTTTATGAATATGCTGGGAATTACCTTCAATAACTTTAGGGCATGGGCAAAGCATCTACTCATCCAGTGTGTGTAATTATTCACGTTGTAGGTTCCTGTGGTGCAAGACTGGCTCTGAGGTGCTGTCACAACCCAGATGCTAGTAACTAATACCTGGGCAGATGGCAAACAGAGTAGGCATCAACAACTGCTGGAAAATTCAGTTAGGAGTTGGCCAGCTAAAAACTCAGTTTCCTGTGCAGGCAGCAACCCTGCCCCCAAGAAAGCAGGGAGTCCACCCAGCCCTTGCGAAGTGAGTTCAGTGTTAAAAGCCCATCTCCTTAGGGACCTGTTGCCATCTGCCATGGAGCAACTGGTGCTAAAGGACATTCAGCTTGGGCAGTGCTGCCTGTGAGTCCTCACTCTCATAATATTTACAGCTGCCCTAACATTACAGTCCTCCCCAACCAGGGTATTACGAGGAACAGATGATACAAGACACTAATTTGCTGTTTGTTTCTTTGTTTGGGGGTTGTTTTGACGTTACTTAGAACCATCTCCCAATCTACCTCAATCAGGGCGAAGCTCATTGCTGGTATGCTGGAGGCAGGGGGCTGTGCAAAGGAGAGTTGGTGGGAACCTGAGCTTCCGCATGGTGCTCCTCAGTGGGAGGATGGAGCTGGCAGCTTGGGTCAAGTCTTGCTGCTGCAAAATATTCTACTAACACCCAAACCTCTGCAATCACAGCCCATGCTTGTATGTGACACATGTACGTGAGAAACAGCTGGAGGGAATTATTCTATTGCAATATTCAAGTTTTAGTATATTCTAGATTTGATAAAAATGGATACACTCTCACATCTAATGCCATAGGAAAGAATCTAAAAGGATTAAAGTACATTTGACATGGAGCAGTATCTTCCATTTGCCCTGCTGTCAATTTGCTTAAAACACCTGGGCTGAGGGAAACCATGGAGATTTTGTCCCTGCTGTGAGAAGATGACCTAGGAGGTGAAGATAAAATAGTAGCATGTGCCCTAAAATCTTGACTCCCTGAGCAAGACTTTTCCAGCTGGAGTGGGTTTAGCCTTTATCTTTGGTCCAACAGCTCACAGGCTGCCCACAATGACCTTTATGCTTCATTGCCCTCATCTGCACAATGGGATTAAAGGTCAGGGTGGAGCTGCAGCATCTTCCAGAAACTTGAGGAAGGTAGCTGAGGTAACCTTACTGCTACATGATGAAGTGGTCAGCACAGGAGGGTAGCCCTGTGGATATGGTGTAGGGCCAAGCCCTAGAGGTGCAGGCTGCCCAGCATGGGGACCAGGCTAGCATGCAAACTGCTCCACAGAGAGGGACAGTGGGGGTTTTTTTGTGTTGAGCTGTCATAAGAGAGCCCAAAACCCCTAGAAAAAGTTTCTGAGTGCTGAAGTATTTTTCAGTGATAGCCCCAAACCCATTTCACGTCCTTTACGAAGGCCAGTGATCTTGCACTGGTAGTTTTCATCGCGTCAGGGCTGTCACGGCAGAAGCTGCTCAGCCTGAGGGCTGCAGGCTTGTCCTAAACTCCAGGATTTTGAGTCGCTGCTGCACGCTCCTCCCAGCCCTGTGCTGCCCCTGCCTTCCTCCTGAGGATCGCTTTGATCTACCCATAGTCATGTCAACTGCCAAGAGAAATGACCCCTAATAAGAAGAGATTCTGGAGCTGCTTAGCAGGAAATTACTAGATGTGATGTTGCTAAGCAATGCCAGGCTGGCCTGGCTGCCCGGGATAATGCTTCTCCGTTGGAAAACCCGGGAAAGGTCGAGAGGTGTTGAGTGGTTGCTGCTTTCTGCTCGGAGCAGTGGATTTCAGAATAGTGTAAACAATAATCCTTGTCTTGTCGGGGCTGCTGTGACGGTTCTCAGAAGTGGGGAAGAGATTCCCCCCACATACACCCCAAGAGCAGCAACAGCTGTGGGATGTGCAGGATGAGGCAAAGAAGCAGGAGATGCACAAAGGAGGAATGAGTCCTGCAAACGGGAGAGAAATGTACAGAGAGAGGGAACTACCTCCCAGGACATGGGGGCTTTGTGGCTAGGTGGCCCTGGGCACCTTTCCAAAGTGAAATTCAATCGTGAGTGGCAGTTGCCAGCCCCATCGCTCAGCACCTGTGCACAGGAGATCCTGCCCTTCCAAAAACCCCTCTCTGCACCTGTGGAAACAGGGGCTGGGCTTGGCAGGACTCCTTAAGAAGCTGAACTCACAAGGTAACAGGTCTTGAGCTACAACAGGTAGCTCTAGCTGGTGAGGCTCTGAGCACTATAATTCAGGATTTTTTCCATCTGATTTCTCTGCTGTTGGAGCAGTTATTCAGCCCAGCTCATGGGGACACAGGGTAGCACTAGCTTGCCCACGGGAAGTGAGCTCTTCCTGTCAATTCTCTTTAAGCAGTTTCTTCTGGACAAAGACTTCTTTCCTCCTCCACTGCTTTGCTCTTATCTTGTCTGATAGTAAATATCTCCAGAAGCAGCTATGCTTCACTGCTGAATTAATCTGTTTGTGCAGAAGGTGTCACATCAATGTCCATTACAATTTTGCCCCAGCAGCATCTAGAAGCTATTTTTCTTTTTTTATTTCTGCTAGTTTGTTGTTATTTCCATTTATTATCTTTTTTGAAAAAGACAACATTTACAGTTTCCATTTTTAAAACAACTTTAAAGATAATTTCCAAACCTATTGAGTATATTAATGTGCTAATAGGAAGTGGGGAACGCAGATGCTAAGTATGAAGTACATTTTCATCCTGAACCGGCAGGAGCTGGAGATGTCAGGGTGTCCCCTGCCATCTGGTCTGTCAGAGCGTGTGGCAGATTCACAGCTCTCATGGGAGGACACACTGCAGAGGCCATAGGATCCCATTATGCTGTTTATGGGGACAAGACAGACATTTGTCTGGCTGAGACTGGATATCAGATGGAGCTGCACCAACCAGTCAGCCTTTTCCACAGCATCTTAAAAAACCCTCGGCGAATGAGCCTGGTACTTAAAGAAACGTTGATGCTTAGAAAGAAGCCTGTCGAAAGCCTGATACGTTTGTGCCAGACACAGGACAAGGCTAAGAGGGAACAACAACCTGCCCTCAGGGACTGAACCCTCACTACGAACCGCGGACGCGCAGGGACCGCGGACGTTGCTCGGCGTTGAACAGCGCCGCGGCCAGACCGCGCTGTGCCACCCCCTCCCCGACGGAGTCCTGACACCGCCTCCCTCATTAGCATCCTTCCTCCTCCGCCGGCTGGGCGCTCTGCCGGCCGGGCACAGAGGGGTGCATGGCAGGAACGGCGGGGCCGCGGGCAGCAGCAGCCGAGCCTCACGCTGCTCCGCGACAGCGCCCGAAGCAACTTTATCGCTCCGCGGGGTGCGGGAGCGGGGCGATGTGACCGCGCACCAGCCGCCCCGGTGGCGGAGCTTCTCCAGCAGAGCGGAGTCTTTCCGGCGGAGCAGATCCTCTCCGGCAGGGCTTTGCGGAGCAGAGCTTACCCGACAGCGCAGCACGGAGCGGAACCTTCCCGGCGGAGCGGAGCTTCTCCGGCAGGGCAGGGCAGCGCGGAGCGGAGCCTTCCCGGCGGAGCGGAGCCTTCCCGGCGGAGCTGAGGCCCTCCATCTCTGCTTCCCCCTCCTCCGCTTCCCCCCCGGCGGCGCCCGCAGCCCGGGGCGGGAGCGCGGATGC